>VXAY01005700.1:536110-705017 GCA_013399855.1 Oxyruncus cristatus
TTTTCTGGACTAGCCTGATGGTGTCTAAGACTACAATAAACACGTTCTAAAATTACAAACAGTTGCTGAGCTAGGCCACTTTTAACATTAATGCTCAAAGACATGGGTTGGATCAGATATAATTATTCAAAGATTTATTAAAGTGACTGCTAAGTACGAACAAAAGGTCGGATAGATTTTGTGTTTTCTTTTGACTTTTCTCAATCATTCTTGATGATCCCTCTCTTCAGGGGGAATCTCTCATAGCTTCTCTGCAGCCTACAGACTCTTCTTTATGACTCATCCCTATATCATGGGCTTTTGCACATCATGTACTTCAGCACATCTTCCTCTCAGATTTTACAGACCACCTACCAGAACATAAGAGAAAGGGACGGTCCAGCTTCACTGGAAGCCCTTCTGGTCTATTACTGATTAGTATCTTTACTAGAAACAGGCATCTTCTACTCCTCAGGAATACAGCAAGATAAAGCTAAAGTGCATCAGTGTTATGCTTCAGACATCGAAAATAATATTATAAGGTGGCTTACCTTAATAAAAGCAAAAATGTTCATGTCAGAAAATCAAGAGATCATAACAATCCCTATGACAGCAATGCCAAATATCACTCAGAAGAATTAGGTTTAAATATGGCAATGGCTGTGAAACTTTGCCTGATCCCCATGGTTGCTGCTGGTGACCCATACACCCTTTATTTGAATAAGATAAATATGTATGTAATAATGAGAAAGGTATACATAAATATATTTATCTATAATTCAAATATAGATTAATAGAATCTTTTGTTCTGGAAGAGAGCTCCAAGATCATTGAGTCCAATCGTTAACCTAACCCTGCCAAGACCACTATGAAGGCACAAGGACAGAAAAAAAGAAATGGAGTGATAAAATTTAAACCATAAAGTAAAATCAGCAGAAAAGGGAGTGTTTCTGTACACTGGGAGTATTATACTGCTTTTTGGAGGCCTCTGTATGCTCCTCCCCATGACAAATGCAAAGTATAGATATTTGTTGTTACATTTATACTAACTTTACCCAAACTCAGAGAAAATGTAAATTCAGAAAATATTTCAAAAACAGTTGAAGAAGTACTTAATGTCCTGGACAAATACTGACAGTAGCTCAGATTTGAATGGTTACTTGGTCGGCTCATTCTTTCACAGAACATAATCTCTCTTCTGATCTGACTTGTAGAAGACCTGTGCATATGCACAAGTACAATGTTTTGGTTTTTTTTATTATGGAGCTTAAATATTTGTAAGGCAAGCCCTGCAAAGACTCTAGCTCTTACCAACATTATCGTAGTGCCCCATCAAACGCTAAAAGACATAGGATCTGCTAAAGCAACTTATCCTGAAATAACATGCTTCTGAACATTTACAGCTATAGTAAGTTAATGGTATCTTAGTATCTTAATAAAATCAGCATGTGCTGGTGAGGTACATCTTTGAGCTTGCTATTCTTGTCTAAGATATGTCACATCATACACTATTGTCAACTTCAAATTTCTAGTGTTCGTTGCAGTTATCTCCAAGAGATAAAGTCCACTGTAAGAATCTAGTTCATACATAAATCTGTTGGTCACCAGAGTGCATTTCCTGACTAGAGTGAAAAATGCAGTTCCCCAAGAGGACTGTGATTTGAGAGTCCCAGACAAGATCAAGCGGACCCCAATGCACCCTCAAAGCCTTCCTCATTGGCAAGAAGGATCCCTTTTACTTCCTCAGTGTAAAGGTGACCAGGGCACCTTTCTGAGTGCATTGCCTTTTCAGCCAAGAGAGGCATAGCCAGAGTGTTTCTGCAGATATCAGGAGACTGATTTTATCAACAAGGCAATGGCTCAGGATTTGTTATAATTCCTAACTTTTCTGTCACAGAAGATGATAGCACAGTGCACTATGAGACCAGAGCCCACCTCTGATGCAGTACTGCAAAAGAATTAAGTCCTTCTCTCTTAATTGACCAAGAGGGACAGAAACAGGTGAGAGATTCTGCCCTAAAAGACAGAGCTCCCTGCTCCTCCACAAGCCAGGGCAGGTGGTTGTCTCCAGTATGAGAGCCCTGGTGAGAAATCATGAGTTATAGGAAAAGGACATCCTTAGGTAAGGCATATCCAGATGAAGAAATACTGCCAGCCATTGTGGGCATTTCCCATCCCACTTACAGGCTGAAGAGGAAGAGGAAGCACAGGATTAGGTGATGTACTCACTCCAGCTCATCTTGCAGTGCTGAAATTCCTGATGCGTCTTCCCTGTATGAGAAAGGCCTGGCTGTTGCAGAAGCTCTTGAATCCAGTATCTGTCCACATGTGCTGAAGCTGTGTTTCCATTGCCATGTTGACTTCAAGCATTGTGACCCGTTGTGCAATCTGAAGCCATGCGAATGGCAGCCAATCTTGCCCTATATACAGTACATTGTCACTGGAAATACGAAGTGATAGCCTTTCCAGGCCACTTGGTACGTCATATAAGCAGTACTTAACAAAACCAGGCTCTGTTGGGAGTCACATAGACATCCCTCAAAGCTGCATTATGTGCTATCTGAGCTATCCCCCATGCCTCATACTAATTGCTCTGGGGAAGTGATCTCAGTGATGCTACATACATGACTCCATATGGATACAAAAAAACATTTCTCAGGGAGTCCAAAAGGTTTCATAGTTGTCCGTGGAGCCAAGCACAGGAGAATTTAGGGCTGGTAGGCAAAGGAGTCTCACTGTCATCCCACAAGCTCCTGCTGAATAAAATACAAACCTGCGCAGGAATCTAGTGTGGCCACTTACTCACAAAAGAGCTGATCACAAAGATTAAACTATGTGAGCAGCTCCACATGGAAAGACTTTAAAGAAACAGTTGCAAAACATCTTAAGGAAGTGTTCCAGTGCGTAAGGAAAGAAACATTCTCCAGGAGATCGAGATAGGCAACTATGTAAGTACATCCTATTACATGATAAATTAAATCACCATTGCAACATGATACTGCGCTAAAACTCACTGACATCAAAGACAAACGTGACTCTTAGGTCAGGTCAAGAAAACATAGATTAAAGAAAGACAAATTTGTAGTGGCAAATGGCATTGCTGAATATCCAGTACAATAAATGTAAAGGAGGCACATGTTACTAAAGCAGCTGTTGCATGCAACTCTCACATGGTTTTGATATTTTGACCCTATGTGATGCAACGACTGAAACCTACTCAGTTAGATTACATTGCACAGATACAACATGAAAAGAAAATGAATTATTCCCTATATTTCCTCAAGTCCAAGACAATGATAAGCTCAGGATGGTTGCTGATAAACAAACTTGATTGACAAGGAGAAATCTATTACTTTGGAGGTCAACGTTGCAGCTTCATGCTAAAAAATGGTGGGAAAGGTCAGGGTGAGCTAAAAGATGTCTCTGAAGATGTAACAATTTGTTCCTGCTGCAGGTGAGGAAATCTCAGTGGTATGATATGAGCTTTCCCAATTTCACTATTTTGGCTGAAAAATACAGACTGTTTCAGAGTTAATAAGAAGGCAGCAGCTGGATTTGAAATGAGAACACGAAATGGGAAATGTACATGGGAAAATAGGAAATACAAAGCTTTCAACGTAACCCAAAACTTAAAGAATACAGAAAAAAACATAATTTCCAAGAGTGACATTAAGAAGCATATCTATACAAATGTATATGTGCAAATATAAAGGAAATGTATATAAGTTGAAAGCAAAATGCTATCACAGGTCTGGACTTAATTAGTTCATATAGAAAGAAAAAAAAAATTACTAATTATGCTGCTAAGGTAGGACTGCTAATAAAACATTATTATTCCATGTTCAGAAAGAAACCACCTTACATGTTTCATCAACCAATGGAACTACTTTACAATGCATAGTAATACAACACGTATTAAACAGAGGTCCTTCTTACCAATTAGTGCCTAAAGTATAGTCTAAGACTTTTCACTGTCTATGGTTCAGCTATTTTAATTCTTGGGTTACTGCATAACTGCAGAAAATCAAAAGAAACTGAATATTGTGCCAATTTTCAAAAGTTGCAAGGGGGATATGGTAATGTGCCAGTAGTTTGTTTACCCTGGCTGCCATTGTCATAATGGGCACAATATGTGACTAATTAAAAACCAGTTATCATACATTGCCACTCCTGGTTCTCTTGCTGTTTCTCAAAATGGGGGCTGGCAGTCATGCACACCAAATGATCCATCATTCCTGAAGTAGTTAATAGCAGTACCTATTTTAAATCAAGAGTTGGTTTCAAGTTGCATACATTCTTTTCATCTGTGTTTCATACATTTTGTACAGCATTTGCTAATATGCATGTTTATATTACATATAACTTTCAGAATACATAGCAATTATACACTGAAAACTGCACTCCACCACACAAGGGAATGTTTTCCAAAAAAAAGACTGTTGATATGTAATTATTTGGCCTTAGGATAGTCATTAACTAGTACAATTTAATGTCTGGACAGCAGGTGGTTCCACCCAGACAAATTCCATATATGTATGTGTTATGTGCATGTGTGTGTGTATAAAAATACCAAAGGAGATTTGAAGTAAAAATTACATCTGAAATCCTTTGCATGAAGGCAGAGGTGAGGGGCATATCTCACTTGCACATGAACTGAATGCCTAGCTATATGGTTCAGTAAAAAGCTTAAGAAACATGGAAAATAAAAGAACAGGTAAAAAGGCCAGGAAAGCTGTTGTAAGTTGATATTGATCGATATAATTGTGCCTTTCTTTTTATTTTCCTTTTTCTTTTTTTTTTAATCTATTTCTATTAAGCTTTGGGAAAGTCTTATATCTGGATTATGCACAGAAATTCTTCTTTACTTATCTTAGTATATGTTTTAGAGGTGATGGTAGAGTGTTGCCAAAACTGATGTGTGCTGTCCTATGAATGCACATTTTCATCTTGCAAAGCAGGGTACAGAATCAGCCTCTAAATGACCAGAGTGCAATAAAGCTGCAAAGGATGTCAAAGCAATTACAGGAACTTCTACCAGTAAGCTGCATGGGACAGCAAAATGGTGATGCAAGGTAACTGCATAGAAAAGACATAGAAAAGAAATCTTTCTGGGGTTAGCATTAACCAGGGGTTCCCTGAAAAGTGATGAGCAATTTTGGTAAGCCCTGAACCATCTCTGGAAGCCAGGCAGTAGGAAATAATGTTTTTCAAGACAAAGAATGAGATTCTGTTCTATCCTGCAACAGTAGGTTTTTTTATTAATAGTCTACTGTGCAAAGATAGTAAGATTTTGTTACACAAAGATTGAAAAGAAAGTCTATATTGCTAAGGTTAAGAATTTGTTTTCTAACTGATTTCATAATTAGTTCTCAGTGAGAATCATGACTGAAAAATGTTTTCTTCTGAGGAATTTGAAAGAGTTTACTAGTCTCAAACTCTATCTATTTTTGTGAGTGTTTTGACAATAAACGAGGCACTCTGACTGACAGATTTGTAGTAGAACAAAGATTGATGGAGTAATACTGAGGACAGGGCAATCATAGAGAACGATCTGACCTGCTTGATAAACTGGCCTGATTAACCACGGTAAAATTTAATGCACTGAAGTGCAAAGGTATGACTAAAGAAATGATACACGTATGTTACAATTTACTCCCCCTTACAAAAGGGAGGAGTGTAGTGTGGAAAACACTAATTCACCAGTTTAAGTAAGACAAAAAACTTGTCAGAAGTCTCTAAAGGCAAATGAGAACAACTGGATTCTGTATATAGAAATTGGGAACTCATTTATATATGAGAACATAAGAATAACACAGCCATGTTAATCTCAGTATATAGCAGTATTGGAGAGGGTACTGAAGTCTACATTTGATAAAGGAACAATGAAGAATTGAAGGGAGTGCAAAAATAGAGATACAGCTGGATATAGCAAATGAAAGGATTTTTGTAATCAGAACATGAAGGGTTGAATCTACTGGTTTGACAAACAGAAAACTGTGATATAAGGTTGGTATATTTTATAAAATTGATCCTAATGAAGAAAGAGTCATTATGAGATAGTTTTTTAATTACTAGGAAAATATGTAACATATGCTAATGTCTGGGCTCTGGCTAAACTAAACGAGGATGGAAACAAGGTACATACTTATTGCTGGCACTACAACATACCTCCATAAAATGTGGTGACTTCACCATTCCTGATATTTGTAGAAGAGGGATCCATTTGCTTCAAGACAGACGTTAGTCAGCCACAGGTGATCAGGATTACTGCATGGCAGATAACAGGTCTGACATGTAGCATATCTAACAAGACGATCTGATGGTACTTCTGGGTTTTATAAGTCATGGAAAGAAATAAGATACATGTACAATCTAATGCAAATACAAAACTGTATTTGCTATTTTACTTTGTTCTTCCATGGTATAGTAGGAGCTAACCAGAGCTAAACAATTCAAGAGCTCTGTGTTATGAAGTGGACTTATTAAAGAAGTGCTAGGTGATAGGACCATTTAGCAAGCAAGACTGGGAAAGCCCAGAAAACTGTTCCTCAACGTTTTGCTGAAGGCTTACCATGTACTTGCAAACAAGGAGTGCAAAGGCAAAGGATGCAAAAACCTAAATATCTCTCTAGGCTTAGCTTTAGCATGCAAACAGCTTTGAAGGCCTTCTTCACATCTCCTAAGACCTTTCAGCCTTATTTATGGCACTCTTTGGGTTTCACATGTGAAAGGTGTAAAAAGCCTCCTTCAAGCTTGTTGAATCTTGAGATAAGCCTGACTGAGCAATACCATGCCCCAGAAAATGTCTAAAATGAGATGGTTTTTAAATGACCAGCATGGTTTCCAAAAGCCTATCCATTTCAGAGGTAGGGGCGGGGGTGGAGGGTGGGATCCTAGAAGAAAAGGCAAGCATAGAACCACAGAGGAGGTACACAGCTCCCCACTGACATGTGGAGGGCTGAAGCTGGAAGCATGAGTGATACTCTGCAAGAAAATTACATCTGACATGCTTGTAGCTGTAAGAACCATCCTTCGAGATGTGCACACTTACTGTGCAAAGAAAGTGAACTGGTCATAAGAAGATCAATCCAGCCTGACTACCAAAAGACCAATTCCCAGACTTTAATTTTGGAAGAATAAGTGTTGAGTAAAGAAGAGCTGAGAGGCAGAACCTGTTCGTAATCCACAAAAAATATCTTTCAAGAATCTACCCTGGACAAACCACACTGTTATAGCTACAATTTGTCAGTAGGACAGAAATAAAAGCATAACTATGTCCAGAGTGCTCCCTTTCAGGAACAAGGCAGGCATTTCACAGCCACCCCTCCCAAGTACTGACACTTCTTCTTCTCTGTGTTCTAAAACAGAGAGCTGCACAGAGCACTATTGTCCTTTGCTGGCATGTCATTGCAGAAACACTGTGTCCCACTCCCTCTGCTGGACTCTGATTATGCTATTTAAAGCTTCAGAGTGACACAATTCAGCCAAGCACACTGTGGATATCTTCATCTATTTGTTGGGAAAGTAGAGGTAAAATCCTCCATGTTAGCCTGACCCTCTGTTTTCTCTTCTTCTCTAGGCTGAACAACCCAAGTGACCTCAACCACTTCTCATATGGCTTCCCCTCCAGGCCCTTCACCATCTTTGTAGCCCTCCTTTGGACACTTTCTAAATAGCTTCATATTTTTCTTACATTGTGGCCTCCAAAAGTGCTCACAGTGCTTGATGTGAAGCCACCTCAGTGCAGAGCAGAGCAGAGCAGGAAAATCACCTCCCTCAACCAGCTAGTGATGCTTTGCCTGGTGCCCCCCAGGACACAGCTGGCCCTCCTGGCTAACAGGGCACTGCTGACTTGCTGTTGACCAGGATCCCCAGGTCTCTTTCCACAGTGCTGCTCTCCTTGTGGCATGTACCTTCCTTCTCTAAGCACTTGCATGCAGCGTCCCATGCTGTTTGTCTCACCACCACCTTGCAAAAGCAAAACACAAGCCAAGTTCATAAAGTATGCATTTAATGTGGTCTGCCCTGAGCATGTTAAACATTTAAAGCTCTTTCTCAAGGCAACTAGCACCATGTTTATTATCATCTTAGCACCTTCTTCTTTGTGGCTGCCCATCCTCTGTACCATACAGCGACACACTTCACTGTTGTTGCTGAATTGCAATGAATTGCTGCAGTGAAATTCTTTGGAGAAAAAAAGTTTCTCTTCAGTCTCTTCTTTGTTCATCTGAGATTACCATTTAATAAGGTTGAGCAGGAATCCATTGCAGCCCGCTGGCTGATAGTAAGAGAGATTCAGTCTCTCTGCAAGTTAAGGGACATAAAAGCATTCCCCCTTGTCTGACATTACTTCTTTATCTGCCTTTTCCGTGCCACTGCTGTGCGCAAGGCCTGCATAATGAGGTCTTCGTTATTCAGGATGTTGTATTCACTCAGCTGAACCAGGCGGTCATACGCCTTCTCAGTGTATTGAATTGAATATGTTGAATAAGGGGAACAGCAGCCATAGAGATCAACTTTGCCATCTTCCATCTCTGACTCTGAGCGCTTCTGACCTAGAAGGAAGGAGTGAGAATCACTGCTGAGAGAAGGGACTTACTCTGCTCATAAACAAGTAAACTCTTGACAGAGGAGGGAAAGAAGATTTCTCTCCGCAGAGAGAGTCCACAATCTAAATTACTAATTTGTGCTTAATTTAAAAGAAAACAAAACCAAGTAATTCTTATTAAAATTGACAGCTCAGTCCCTGGCTCAGGTGAATATCAGCTGCTTCACATGAGGGGAGAGAAAATGGTGGTTACTACTCTTACATGTGTCTACCCAAGGCTTACATGGGTACATCAAAGTTACCTGCAGACTAATTACTTGCACGCTAAATAGCTTAGGGGCTGAAACAGCACTGGCATTAAATCTGATATGGTAAAAAAAGTAACTTGTAGCAACGGAGAGGTTTGATGTACGGAACAGAAACAACAGTGAAGTTCAAGAGTTAAGAGTATTAAACACATTCCTTTTAATAGACTGTCCATGTTTTTTAACATGTTTGATAACTTACCTGGTGCTTTGTATTCTTGGAAGGTATCATTAATTAGTGGGAAGAATAACAGTACTGGTGCTCCTGGAGTCTCGGCTCCGTCGAAGAGGTAACACTCCTTCAGCTTTTTCCTGTCTTCTTCACTCAAGTCCACCCTGGGAAAAAGGATTCCCTGCTCAGAGCAGTACTTGCAGGTCTGGTCCAAAGCCTGAATGAAGGAACAGAGCAGTACGAAGACTTAAAAGAAGATTAAAGGGCTCAGGCTTTCTTGGAGTCCAGAAACAAAGTGGACATTTTCCAAACTTGTTGTGTGAAAGCTCTGAAACCCCTATTGGAAAGCACTGTGTAACTGGAGAGAAGGCTTTTGATTTTTCTGAGTCTTAGCACAATATGGTTGTATCATACAAGAAAAAGAATAAGAGAATATGTACAGCCTATAAATGATGTATCACACTGCAGCATTAGGCTAAAAATGCTAGAGGTTAAGACTTTTAGTAGGAGCAATATAAAAAGCACCTAAGTGTTAAAAAATTATAGGTATACACATGTTGAAGAAGAAAGAGACTGCTTCAATTACTCTCACCTGTATCTGGGATCCTGCACTATAATTTAAATGCAGGATGACGTCCACCTTTCTCTCTGGTTTTAAAAGTGGCATTATGCTTGTATTGATGAAAAATCCAGTATCTACCAGAGACAGGAATTCATCTGATTGTGTCAGCTGGTTGGGAAATGTGTCTAACACAGTATCTAAAAGGAAAGATTTTTCTTGCTGTAAGTGCAATAGTGCAAAACTGGTTAGCCCTTTTTCCACCCTTACACCATGGCCACAGAGCCCTAACTGGTTACCATCTTTGGGGAAGAGAGATTTGCCAAATCCCTTCTCTTCTGCCCTCTCAGCTCCAGTCACATGCAGTTCTGGACAGTAGCAACATTCATGAAGGGGGCTTATTATGCTTCTCCACAGAGTGTGTCTTTGAACAGAGGAAAGGAGAGCCACCAGCAGGACCTGGTGCCCCACCCCGAGGAGGTGTGCCACCAGCAAACCACTGGCATATAGCTCAATGCTACACTGTATTACATCCTGAAACAGGATCAATCACAGACTGATCTAATAGTGATTCTGCCCAAACCTGCCCTCTAATCTTGGAGAAGGGGTGTAATATCAAATTTGGGGTTTCGTTTTATTCAGTTTGTTTATTTTCTCCCTAGGCACACAGGTCTACTTTTACCTTTCCATCTGCTGAAGTGTGTGTTCTCCAGGTAGTCATTATGCATCTGGAAACCCTTTAGGAAGTTGTGCTCCTGGGAAATGCAGAGGCGGTCAGTGAGAGCACCACGAAGAGCATTGCTGAAGGGGCCGGGAGGGGTGAACAGGCGAGTCTGCAGCTCATGTGGCTTCAGTGGTAGGAGGGGTTCCTCCTCTGCACAGGAAAAAGCTGTTAAATTCTATCTGCCTAGAGCAAAGTCATGACTCAAGAAGTCAGGGTAAGTACTAAAACCCAGTGCTTTCTCTATTTAAAAGGCTTAGGATGAAAAGGATAACAAACACAAATAACCAAATGGAACGGAAAATAAAAAGCTACTCTTACTATTCAAATAATTTCCTTACATAATCCAGACTTGGATAAAAAAAACAAGATCCATTATCAGGCAGCAATGAAAATCTGCTCCAGACGTACACATATTTGTGGAACAGAATGAATTCAAGCTTTGGAAAAGGACAACTGTTGTCCCTCTTTATATTACCATAGCTCCTACTTGAAGCAGTCAAAATCATTTTGCTTTATTAATAATTTACAGATCAATCTTGTTATTTCTGAACATTTTAATAATCTAGCAACACAAGTGTTGAGTCCTCATAGATCAGAGGACTGGAGATTTTTAAATTTTTCAATTGTGCTTTGCAGTATGAGACATCTAAATCAAGTCTATCTAACAATAAATACACAGTAAGGAAGAAGTATGATCACTTACCTATATTCTCAATTTGGTCCCGAGTCCACCTGTGCCAGAAATCTTCTGACGAATGGGACAAATTCCAGATATATAACACATTGAATGAAAATAAACTACTCCACATGCCTGTAAAAGGAAAGAGCTTTCTAATTCAAACATTCACATATCATGAATCTCAAATTTCATCTCTGTTATCATGAGATGAAATTTGTGAAGTTTATTCTTTTCTGTGGTTTATTTTTAAAGGATGAGGTGTCATTTTTATTTGTCTGCTGATTTTTAAACCTTTTTTTGCTATCCAGATTTTGTCTTATGGTATTTAGGGTTGGAGATCTTTGTGAAATAATAAGATTTAAGGTTTTTAGGAAAAAAATCCAGGTATTATGAAGCTTGTATAAAAAAAATGGGTGAAAGGTTGCAATCTGAGATACTTGATGGGGAATTATATTGATAAGGGCTAATGATCTTGCAGCCTCTGCATTTGTAGGATTCTCTTTTTGAGAATAAACCTGTTAACACACCGAGGGATCAGTTTTGACCATGTATTTTTGAGCTTGAGAAACAATTTCTTTGGTTATCCCTTAGGGCACAAGTTCTTGCTATTTTTTGGTTCAGCAAGTGCAATGGTATGCACATCCAGCATGGACTGAGGCTAAAATAGTACAGTACATACTCCTTCCTGCTAAGTGGTGTGGCCAGTCAAAGAGAAGTTTGCATCTCAAATCAGTCACAAGGTGACAGCTTCCCTCTTTGTCTGGAAAACACATATCCACACTCCACTTCAGTCAACAGCAGAAATGTTTTGAGTATGCATGTGCTGTTTTCCCTCCAGTCTTGCCTGGGCAGTGTGGAAACTGGAGCCAGTGACATGTGGCCAAAAGACTCTCTGGAGCAGAGGGGGCCTGGCATGCTCAAACACACCCCAGTGCAGTGGAGAATCAACATGAA
Source organism: Oxyruncus cristatus (assembly GCA_013399855.1). Classification (NCBI taxonomy): domain Eukaryota; kingdom Metazoa; phylum Chordata; class Aves; order Passeriformes; family Cotingidae; genus Oxyruncus; species Oxyruncus cristatus. The sequence goes on from VXAY01005700.1 coordinate 548,031, forward strand.
GGTTGTGTAAAATGTCTATAGGGAGCACATGAAATACTGACTACCTTATTGTAAGACTGGAAACTATACTTTATTATTATTCAGAACTCACTTTAAAAATGTAAATAACTATTTGACTGTCATTTTGAATTTTCTTTTTTACTGTAAACTGAATCCATTACAGTAAATATTAATTCAGCAATGAGATATTTATCCTCTCTGGTCAAACTGCCCTGTTATTCATGCACCAATACATTACTTGTGCTTAGTTTATATAGCTCACAAATAAAAAACAAAAAGCCCCCAACAAAACAAACAATAAAATCATTTGATGTTTTTAATAGCTTATCTTCCAAGAAGCAGATCCTGGATTCAGGGACCTTCTTCATCAATCGTCCCATGAAGAACTCACTTCCAAAATCCTCAGTGCGAACAAAAACTCCATATTTTTGCAATCCCACCTCATATGGGGTGAACTCCACCCATTCTGTGAGAAAGAACACAAAGAAGGGAACAGTGTTGTACTATAGCCCTCAAAACAATTTTTGCAGTTAAGTCTAATATTTCAGACCTATAGCAATGGCTTCTAAGCATGGTACAAATGAAAACTCATGAACGTGAAAGGGCTTTGGAACGCTTTTGAGTCTGTTGCATAGACAGTCACACTTCTACCAGACCACAAGGACATTATATGAACACACATTAGCCAAGGTTCTGGTCTTTAAATGAGGGGGGAGGGTTTAACCTATCTAAAAAGACAGTCCCAGGATTTACCACCTTAAATATAAAGACAAATGACTCTCAGAAGTCTCTTAATTACCTTTGAAATCCAGAGTGCTATAGTTGTTCTTGACATTGACTGCAGTATAGATAGGAAGTGGGTTCTGACCACGATCAATGGCCCGTTGTTGATCAGAGAGTCTATGGTTGTCTTTCTGTGATTCCAGAAATATGGTTAAACTGAGACAAAAATTAGCAGGGGAACATTTTCTCTGCATCTAAGCTTGTAGGGCAGAAAAATTTCTGCCTCTAATGTATAATGTGTGCTGGGCTCATTTTTTGAAATGTTCCATATTTTTCAAAATTCCCATAAGCGTTCTGTTACTGAAATACCTGCAGACATCCAGTCTGATGACAGATTATTTGACGATCCATTAAGATGAAAATGGAAGGAAATAATGAAGAGCAGAAAGCAATACTTTTGGTATAAAACACCTTAATGCATTATGCTGCAGGTTTATGTGAGACCTCTCACATCTTTCAAAGTCTGTAGGTCTGGTTTGTAACACCTCTCATGGGCATGCATAAAGTCTGCAATTTTGTTATTTCTAAGTAATTTGTGGAATATGCAAAAAAATGTAAATTACAATATTTTTTTCAGAGTGTTAGTCTTGGAGTTTTCTCAGAAAAACACATCCAAAATCTCACAAGCAAGAATGTTGATTTCCACCATGGGTGAGTACCTAAAAGGCTGGCACCAAGTGTTTTGGAAATGGCCATGCATTTGTATACACACAATCTTGTAACAAACTACTTCTCTCAGAGCAAACAGAAAAATATCTTCTCCAGAAACAAATTTTTGAAAAATTGTAAGCCCCTGTAAATGCTGCTTTATGACATACTGTACCCCATCATGCAACAAAGACTCCAGGACAAGCCCCCAGAGGTCTATAAAAGATGTTCTGCGGCCCTCTCTTTTCCGTTGGCACAGCTGCTTTTTGTAATACTTCAAATACTCCAAGGAAAGGGAATTTATTTTGCATTTTGTCATATGTTTTCGAGCCTCGCTGATTTGCTTGTCGAGATCCTTTTGTGACCAGTCAGCATCTCTGTACAAGTTTGACATGGTCCTAGGAAGAGGAAATACATATTGAAGAGGGAAAAAAGCACACCAAGGTTTGAAATAGGCAGTAGCCAAAATTTATGTTTCTATTTCAAGTTCTGGATTTGAAATTAGGCTTTCCTGTCTTCAGTTCCCTAAGAAACTGCCATATTATCTTTGAAGTCACAGTCATTATCACTGTCAAAACAGCTTGAGCAATTTTCCATAAACTGTTCTTAGAAGAACACTTGTTTTTATGTTTTTACAAAGTATGTGACTTTCCCCCACAAAAAGACTTTAATCTGTCAATTTTGGAAGAAGATCAAAAAAGTGGGACGGCTGAGAAGATATTATAGGTAGACTCCTGTACGTCAGCCCCAACCTACGTCAGCACATTGGAGTCATCAGGAAGACTCCAGCCAAGAGCTGCCCAGTCCTACTTACCATGTAGTACCAGACAAGCCAGTCAGGTACGTGGCACAGTCCAAGACACTGAGTTTCTTGAGTCCCCGCAGACTGCCATACAGTGCTGTCAAGGACCTCATCCCTCCTCCTGTAGTCATGATGGCCACCACTGGGCTCTGTGCAACACACGGACAGAAAGGGCTGGCACAGTGAGCTGCAGCTGACTGGGGCTCTCAGCAGAGACCTCATGGTACATAAAACCTGACACCACCACATGTGCCCAGCCACAGATTTCCTTCTAAATGATTTCTACTGAAATATAAGCTACTATTCATTTCATAAAGGAGAACAGGAATAAAAGCAATGACAATTTTTGCTGGGACATCTGACACTTGCCTCCAATGTGTTCAACATAGATGTTTGGTAAAAAACAAACAAAAATGCATTAATTCTAACCAAAAGAGACAGTGAGGAAAAAAAAAACAAAAACAAAACAGTTGAAAAGGCAGGAATGAAAAAGAAATCTCACGTGTCAAAGAGAGGAGAAGGATTATCAATAAGGATAACAACCATAGGGTAATGATGTGGAAAGCCACTTCTATATAAAGAATATCTGGCCAGGCTTGCAATGAAGGGGTAGCAGGAGAAGGGTTAAAATCAGGATAGCAACTGCAAGGGACAGAAACAGCTGGATGATTTCAGAGGTATGGCATTATTGAAGGTGTACATAAGTTTTAAGATGAGGAAACACCAGGAAAAAATTAACTGGGAAGAAAAAGAGGTCATATTATGCCATTATGCCCTCACTGCTAAGCACTCGTCAGAGGTTTTGAATATCTGCCTGACAGACCTCATGGTCCAGCAGATCCTGTTGCAGCTGCAGGACCTTCTTCAGAGCAGGAGCAACGTAGTTCCGCCTTTTATGTAGAAAGTCTTGTTCCTGCATGCAGAGATCAAACCCTAAACGCACATCAAGGTGGTCTGGGCTGGAGCAGAGATCAGAAAAAAAGAATATTCTATTATTGGTAGACAAGCTCAGAGTTTCCAGTACAATAAAATAAACCAAATCCACAAAGTACCACATTTGCAGGAGAACCACTTTTCTAAACTCCAAAGCAGGTATACAATGCTTTGTGAAAGAGTCATAGAAAAAGAGACTAGTAAATTTTTAAGCAGCTATCAAAAAAAAAAACCTAAGGAAAGACACTCCTGTAGCTAATTTCTGAGACATCTGCTGTCTGTATTATCTCCTATTTTAGCCTGCACTGAGAGCTGTTAGGAAAAACTTCTGATATTTGTCTTGAATTTGGCAGAAAAGTTTACCTACTTCATGATCAACAGTGCTAGGTGATCAGCCATGCTCTTCCACAGTGTTATAGAAATGGTAAAAGACAATGCTGAGCATAACACTGGGTAGCATAACTGGCTTGTAATATTATTTTTTCTATTTTATGCATCTTTTCCATTATTCATGTCTCAGTATGGGTTATCTACATGTATTATACTACATTACATATAGTTGCTTTCAGCTCATGTGAACATCACATCACTTGATCACATAACCTACTGTTCTACTATGAGTGCCTCCTCCTCATTGGTAAAGAGCCAAGGGTGAGATGAGTTCAGCAAAGTAAAAGTTAATCCCCAAGAGTGGCCAGGTCTCTTACCAGTCTTCTGCCTTCGCATATAAATCAAATCTTTTATCCTGGAAAGCAAGAATGTGAACAATGTGAGTGTGACAACCTGCTTTAGCACTTCACTTCTGCAGCCTCAGGAGGAATTTTAGCTTGTGCCATTCTAGCAATTATATATTGCAGCAATGTACGTGAATTGACTGTAGTGTTTTACTGAAAGGGAAGCTGTTCGGTAATTCCTAATGTCTTTTAGCAAACGTAACATCTGAGGATAACCGCTCTTTACAGAGTAATGATGATGTATACCTTACCCATTTTTACTAACAGGACCTCTCTCAGGCAGACAGCCAGGCTGCAGCCACATTACCATTCTACACAGCAGCATTTGCTTCTCCCTTTCTGTGGCTTGTACCCCACAACAGCCGGGGGTCCTTTCATTCTACTTGGATTTTTTTTCACCGTGAGTCCAAAAGTGCTTTGCAAAGCGTGGTCAGAATCAGCAGGAGTCTTAAGCTACCTCAGTCAGTTCAGGTGCCCCACAGGTGTGGGAGAAGGGGAAAAACAGAGCCTCAAAATTCAGCATGAAGTAAGATCAGGGTGGAGTAACATGATGCCCCATACTCCCACATCCCTCCAAATAGAACAAGACACAAGCTGAACTAATTGCCAAAAGATCTACCGCTGTTAGGTTGTGTCATTTTTGTCTACAGGCTTTCACTGTCAGAATCAGCCCCTGGTAATCACTAGGGGGCTGCAGACTTTCACATTCATATTTCTCAGCCTCTCCCACAAAAAAGCAGACACTCACCTCCGCTAAGATCATGTTTTCTCCACTTGGAACAGAATGAAGCTCCTGAACGTTTGGAGAGCCTGTATCATAAATACGTGAGCGCTGACAAAATACAAATACATTGAAGTTTATATTGTAAGGAATGTTACTTTCTGTCCACAATGCCAATTCATGTTACTATACATGGTGCTTGACATTTTACATGCCATTATTATGTTTTATAAAGCTCAGTTGTAACATACTAAGGAGGGAGATCGTTTCTTCCCTGGTAGTATAACATCCAGCGTTGGCTGCTTGTATCTGGCATAGTGGAATTTGGCAGGAGAGGAGGAGCTGAAGACCAGATCAGATCCCAGCATAATGTCTTGGGTGCCCTCGTAAGAGCCTTCCACTCTAAAGGAGAATTCTTTCTCTAAGGAAGTAACATAAGAGCAGTCACAGAGTAGCTTTATCATCAAAATTGGTAACAAAGATTCATACAGAGACTAACACAAGGCTGTTCTCATATTTTGGATTTGTTGGAGTTTTTTTCATTCTTACATTAATCCAACTGTCTTCATAATATTAGCACATTAGCTAAAAATAGCTGATGGAGAAATAACCTTACTTGATAAAGACTTTTTCTCCTTTTTCTTCTTCTTCTGCTTCTCAACCACACGAACTTCTAAGCAGCAGATTTTGCGAGACTGTAAGAGACATGAACAATAAAATACCTTATGACAGAGAATTTTCCAGTCTGACATTCTGTTTCCTAATCTGAATGGGATACAACCAGGGCAAGGTGGGAGTGCAGGGTGGATGAACAGGGCTTACAGAAGGAGAAGATAAGGGCAAAGTGAAAAACAGCACTTTGAGGATCCCAACAGAGATGCAGAGGACTGATTTAGACAAAAATAATGAGGAAGCAAAGCTAAGAAATGAACAAATGTCATGGTTGGAAAGTCCTTGTGTAAGAACCACAGTTATGAAGGCAGGAAATGATGTGTGCATGGGACAGGACATGCAACATGGGAATTTCAGGAAGAATTCTTCTAAGGAGGAATTCACTGCTGCACTGATGTCTCAGACCTAAACCACTTCCATGTGTTGCCCTTGCAACAGCAAAGGGATGTTGGCATGGGGGATCTCCCCGCTGTTCCAGCCTCAGCCTCTCCAGTGGTGTCTTCCACAAGGATGTGTTGTCATGAAGTGGGAAATGGCAGTGTTTCGGTGCTGGGTTTGCTCAGTCAAAGGGTATGTTGTACTATGACTGTGAGTCAAGTGAAACAAGTGTGGCAACAGGACAAGAAAGATTATGAAACACAACACTCACCACTAGTACGCCATTAGTAATGATGGTTTCAGGAGGGCCTGAACTAGGAAACAGAAAAATAAATTTATAATAACTCATTAAAATTACAGTATAGTTCATGAGCCACACCCTTCTCCCGATCTTCCTCTTATATATTTTTAGCTGCATATTGGATTTGAAAGAAAAGTCCCAGGAGACTCATGGTACAAATTTTCTCACTCTACTCTGTCAAGGCACAATTGTCATCCTACTGGCTCATCCAGTCCTGGACTTAAGCAAAAAAAAACCCCAAAGGTACTGTGAGGCCAAACCATGTAGTGATTTTATGCCAAGCCCCAAGCTGAGGCCACGGATGCTTTCGTGGAAACCATTTTTTAAAAAAATTACAATTTGTGGGAGGATGGAACACTAAAGACTTTAAATCAGAAATCCACTGCATTATTCCATGTTGTGCTTTGAAGGGAGGTGGACCCTCACACTGATCTCAAACACAGACGCATAACCAACCGGCAATATTCTGCTCTTAAATAATATTCACTATACCAGACAAAGAAAAGGTTGAGGGTGTTTTTCCCGTCTCCCTGAAGTTCATGGGAGGTCATCCTGGCATGCACCAATTTGTTACGCAGCTCATAGCACAGATTCCTTGGGAAACCATGTTCATCAGCAGCATCATCAAGGAATTATGCACTCCAGACAATTAGACTATATTACTTCATGCCTCTAAATTGTTGTTTCTTTTTGATACAGGTTATATTGCATTTCAAGTTTACTCACATATTATCCAAGGCAAATCCCACCTCTAACTCCTCTTGTCTCTGGAAAACAAAGAAAGGAAAATGTTTTTGTCACTAGTTTACTGGAAGTCCTCATAACGCAAGTTCTCGTTCTCACAGTATAGGTATGCATGCATTATTTGTGACTGGCAAAGCATTTAAAATAGAAGCACCTACCACCTCGCATCTCTGTCTTATGCCTCAAGATTCTTTATTGATAGGAAGTTTGTGGATGGCTGTGACAGCAGTTTTTAACAAGGTGTTTGGCTTGCCTGCTTCTGTGGGGCACAAGGAACAGACCTTGGCAGAGATGCTGTCTCTGAGAGTAAAAGGGGGTTGGCTGAAGGGGCCAATCAGAGCCTTCTGGTGTAAGGAAGGGAAACGGTGACATGCAAAGTGGCTCTGGAAGAGGAAAATTACTTTGCTCAGCAACATGTTGAGGGCTTTGGGCCAGAGGTAAATCTGACATTAAGGCCTGAACTGTGGAGTGGTGGAAAATAGTATAATCCCTAGGGGGAAGAAAGCACAGGCAAGAGGAAAATGAAAGTGGAGGCAAAGGGATGATGAGCAGTGAAGTGAGATCATGCTGTGGGTTACTTAGTTGCTCAAATTACCCATCGAATTAAAGACAATAAAAAGTTAATAATACAGGAGAAAAAAAATTTACAAAGGCTTGAAGAGTATGAGCTCAAACTGCTGTAGCTGTGCGAACACCATAACAAAAGGCTTGGATATGGCACCTATAACCACTCAAATAGTGATTAGCTGGGTTACAACTATCCAGACTTTTAACTTCACCAAGGGTTAGTAGAAATCCACACGCTACTCCTCTGGTATCTTGCAAAGAAAAAAATTCTCAAATATGGCATTTAAAGACAATGAACTACAGGGTGGAGTTTGGGTGCGTATAGGTAAGGCAATTCCTCAACTGAATGATGCATGACACACACAAGAGACTGGAAGGGAACTGGAAAAGGAGAGTGATAGACAAAACATAACTGGGAGGTGCAATGTACAACTTTCATTCCCCCTGGACATTCAAGATAGGATTATTTCTTGCTGTCAAGATGAGAGGCATGGCTTAGAAACCTTATTTAAACACCCATGCCATAGTCCATAATCAGGAACTAGTCTGGTTTGACACTTAGTTCTGATCACAGAGTTATTACTTCCTAATTACTAGGTTAAGTAACATGGTGTGAGAAAAGCATCAAGTACTGGCATGGACACCCCCCTCAATCCTAAATGGCGGCAATCTTAGCAGTGAGAATTTTGCCAAGACACCTGAAATTCATGAGCCTCTGTAGCCAATACCAAACCCTTCAGTGTGCCTACAGATCCAGGTGTGAAGAGGTTTTCCCATGTCAGACTGAAAAGCAGCTTCCTTTACATGGCTGGGCAGCCCATATACATGAAGTAAAAAAGAGAAATTTTACTAATAACATTTTAGACAGAAAAGCAGACAAACATTCTTGCCAAGCAATTCCATTTCTTATTTCAGATCTCACCTGTGAATCACACTTGAAGTGCATGAAGACTTCCTCTCCAAGGGAAAGTTTGGCTATATCAAAGTACACTGTGAAGAGGTGGTCATCTTGAGTAATGACGTCCTTATCATAGAGCGCCAGCTCCAGCACATTCTGGGAAAGGAAGGGAAGGACTTTAAAAATGTGTAAGGTTTCTTTAGAAGCAGGAGGTCCTGGGGACAACTGTTTTAAGAGTTGTGAGGTGTGGGAGGACCTAAAAAGGACGGGAAGGGAAGGAGGTGGAGAGGAGATCCACTCCATGTTGGCATCAACCTATGAGGTGGAATGAGACAAAATCACAGACATCTCAAATGCCATATTCTACCCATGGCTGAGAGAAATAATCATCTTTCATGTAATGGAAAATCATCATAAGGATACGTGTTATTCTCACATCTTTCTGCATCTCTCCTTGCCTCTTTAGAAAATTGCTTATGTCCCCTTTGCAAAAGGACAAAACCTGGCAGTTGCTCCCTAGGTCCCAGCGATCAGGGAAGTCCCAGTTCAGTACCTTGACCTGACTCTGGATCCTGAAGTAGAAGGTTTCGTTCCAGACTGGATCTTTGCAATTCTTAATGGCTTTAGTCTGAAATTTGTCATTTGAAGCGGTTGGCAGCCACAGGCTCACATAGCAATCAGTCTGGCTTACTGTATGTTAAAAAACATAAACACATCCAAAATGAGGATCTGCTCTAGAAGAAAGGACGAATTGAAAAGCATGAAGTTTTGTTTTCAAAGCAGGGCACTATGATACACCATTGCATATTTTTCCAACATAAGCACTACAATTTAGGTAATAGGAATGGAGAAAAAAGCAGAGTAACATGATTGTTCTCTGAATAAATGTGGACAGAGATATAATAAATATATTAAAAGCAAAGGGGTTTCTCCTTCTTCTATGTCATCAAGTAATCAGTTTAGCCCAGGATAAAATAATCCAGGAAAAATGCAGCAAGGGTTACAGAAACAAAGAGATAGTTTCTCTTTTAGCCAAACAGAATATTTAAAAAAAAAAAAAATCTAAAAAAAAAGCTTCCAAATTTCTGCGTAAGTCAAGATACAATCTTCTCTTATATTTGAGTTGCAGACTAGCGTAAGAGAAGCTACAAAATGCAGCAACACCTGATGGGGTTTTACCTGGGAAAGCTGGCACATGGGGAATTGTGGTATTACTTAGCATTGAGAAAGTTTTGAGGCCAAACTAAATTTGAAATAAGACTACTGAATTTTCAGTATTTACTCCATCATCCCAACCATTTTGTCTTCTTTATTACATAAATATACTCCAGAGGATAACATGGGAGATCTTTCCACATTTCTTGCTTTCAACTGACTGCAGAGCTTTCACTGCTGCCTTTGGGGACACAGAGAAATATGTGCAATAGGCACAGCTGTGGCCTTATAGAGTTACTTCTGCACAGAACAAGGGCTGATGCAAAGGACAGCAACACACTATGCTCCTTGGTGGAACCAGCACACCAATGAGAGGACTTTTTCTGTCCATGGAAGAAATCCAGACAGCACTTTTTCTTAAAGCAGGACTAGATAGTAGCCTGTGGAGGTGAATGAGGCCCTACACAGCACTACAGATACTTACAGACATCTGCCTGGTGGATATTTCTTGCTCTTATGACTCTTACAGTCAGTAAGTAACACAGAGATGATTCTATCTGCAGGAACAAAACCAAACATACAAAACCCATGAATAAATGCTAAAGGTAGATAGTATTTAGAAGACAGAAGTGATCAAGAGAGATAAACACCCAACTCATGAACAACTTAGTTGAATTTTCTATGCAGCTATGAAATGACCAATATGTTTATTCCTGATAATATCTATATCAAGTACTAGACAGAAAGACTTCTCTACATCTATAACAAGATATGAGGATTTGCCTTATTAGAGAATTTATTTACTTCTTATCTAAAATCTAGCTGCATAAAGTGATAAAAATCAGACCCAGCTTGGACAAGATTTACTTTTTAGATTTCCAGTGTAGAAAAGATGCCTTAGACTTTTTGCAAGTGATAAAATTATCATCGTGTAAATTACCTCCTATCCAATCATTACACATATTTGGTCTTCTGGGCAATGAGATATGATTTTCTCATATTCCTCCTCTTTTAAATGTACAGTACTCCTCAGAGTTAAATGCTGACCCCTGATCCCCCAACTGATTTTAAGGTCGGAGAAAGAGATTGATGCTTTGCTTTTCCACCATGCTATGCTCTGTGCATGTGTTTTTCATTTACAGGGTTATAACTGCCCTCTGGCGCTGAGGTCACCTCTGATTTTTTCTCATGAGAAGTTTGTCTCTAGTTTTGAACCTCATAAGCTCTTCACACCTGGAGTTTCTCTGCACTGTTTTGTATAAGAAATGCAAACAGTGTTTTACACCTGATAGGAAACTCTTGTTTGTTTCCTTTGGCTTCCATCTTTCATACTAGCCCATATCTCTGACCTCATGACCTGCACGACTTCTTAGCCTCTCATATTGCCGCTCTCATATTGGAGTCCAAACATATCTGAAGAGTTCATATCTCTTCTCCTTTCACCATAAAATAAACAAATGAATAACTTCCACCCGACCTTTCATTTCTACTGTCACAGAGAGGTGGGGAAAGACACAACATGCTGGAATATAAATCAGCAGAAAAAATTTGCACTAAAAGACCTAAAAGGTGTTTATCACAGGTACTGACTCCACCTATACTTCTGCTATACTGCAAAATCACTATGAAAGACCATTGCCTATCCTGACGTGGCATTAGCATGACACTGACCTCATTAGACCCACTGAGAAAGATGCATGACACACGTACTGGCGGAAAGGAGAGCAGGACTTTTGCTCTAGCTGCCTGAGAAGAGCAATTTGATATGTACTGTGTTAATAATGTGCTGGGCTTACCAGTCATAAAAAGTGAAGTGCGTCAGTGTTCATAGGCTTGGTGGAATGTATGTCCATTTGATGCCTCTCAAAACAGTTAACCTGAATGTATTGATGCTTGCAAGTGGCACTAATGAATATATGTTGTTGAGACTGGGGGCAGCTAGCAAGTAGACTAATGAATAAACAGGTAAAATCAGCCTCTAGGCAACTAAAGTATTCCCTTCTAGGAAAAGGCACCACTGACATTCATGCTGTTCAGCTGCACAGCAGGTCACTGTGTAAATAAAGGATGTCAAACCACTGCCAAGAGTCCAAAGAGTAGCTGTGGATCAGACCATCGAGGGCACCTGTATTCATGTCTAAAACCTAAGGCACAGAAGTGAGGCAGGTACAGAAGGTGTTCAGTAATTACAGAGCCAGTAACTGATGCTGCCAGTGGCTGGCTTTGGAGAAGGCAATTCTTGGAAGGGCTTAACTCAGTTTCAAGGTTCAGGTCCCTTGGAGCCACCTTCATGGTGTGTGGTGAGTCCAAAGTGCTAAGAAGGCAGTGCAGATTGAACAAAATACTCAGGCTTGTTGATGTGCCCTGTCATGACCAGGGAACCTTAGCTTAGACATCACAGAGCTATAAATAACAAATGGCCAAAATCCCTTCAGCATTGTGAGTTTTACCTAAAAAATTTTAAGTGTTTGGTGTGTTCTTCTGAACCTGACATGACTCCCGACGTATAGAGATTTGCATTTTAGGATGTATTTTCTCATCTTTGGGTTTTCTATTCAACTAATGAACAGAAAGTGTTGGCTGTTCCTTAAACAGTAAGCACAGTTGCTCAGCAAATTAACTCATCACAAAACAGAACAAAGGGGAGTTCCTAGTTATTACTAAATGGCCTCAAACTAGAGAGAAGGACAAAAAACTTTTCTACCATATCTAGTCCTCTCATTTCCTAGAGGAAAGATGTCATGTCTGAAGTCTCCTGGAAAACTACTAGTTTTTTGTGGAAGCCAGAGGAGGGATTAATTCAGGACATCATCTGTTGAAAATCCACTTCAAGATTCTGCCATACTCTTTGTGAGAATAAATGGCGTAATTTCCCGGCTATTACAATCTACACTGGCAGTAATTTTGCCCTTGTGCTTTAGCAAGATATATGTCGAGAAAGCCTATTCAAACACATTCTTTAAAAGATATTAGTCTTCTTAAAAGAGAGGTTGTTTCCCACGTGCCGAGGACAGGAAACCCCATTAGGACTTTTAACATGAAGCAAGACTACATAAGTGGAATGATCAAAATGATAAGCTGGACTGTGTTTCGTGGAGGGAACTGGATGGGTTACAGTAACTAATTAGACTGTTTGGCAGATGCTGAACCCTATCTCCATCTATCACCCTATCACCCAGTCTCCACCCAGCTGGAAAGTCCCTTTTATAGTTTCCTTTTGAAATACTCTTTTGTGGTACCTTTGTAAGAGAAGTCCACTGTTCCCCTTCAGGATTCAGCCACATAGTTCCGTCTCCTAGCCGAGAGGTTTGAGACATCAGCTCCTGCAACAAGAAGGGCCAATGTTATCCCTGGAAAAACCATCCTGTCTCTTAAAGGCAATCCTCATTGGGAATTGAGAACTTCAGAACTGCAGTAACAGGGAGCTCATGATCAGTGCTGGCTGTAGAGCCTTGGCAGGTACAGGGGTTTCCAGCAGTGCCTGGTGCCACCGCGCCGCACTTGCCCCAGTAAGTCTGAGCAGAGGCGTAGCAGCCAGGTAAGATCCACCCTTTTCATGACATGTGGGGAGGGGAAGCAGCTCCTGGCCCTGGCTGTTAAAGGAACAACAACCTGCCTCCCATAAACACACCCTGTCATTAGTCTTTCACCTTGAAGTACACCTCCATGTTATTTAATACTTATTCTAAGGTTGCATACATCACATATCCAAAATTAAGAAAACCCCTAAATTTTCAAAATGCTCCCTTAGTAAATAAGTTCTTACTCCCCAAGTAGTTTTCACTTCCTTCCTATGGTTTACTATAATTTTTAAATTTTCGATATTGAGATCTTGAAGCACTGACTTTCTTCATCCTGTACAGAATTATTATAGTCAATAGTAGGTCAAGAAAGTAATATCATCTTTGCAGTACATACAGCATAACCAGTTGAGATCCCAGAAGCCTTGCTTTGTTCTGTACCTTTCTTACCTGAGACAAAAGGCCATCTTGTTCCATTGTGGTTGCGGTCACATACAAGTCCTGTGTTATCTGCGGCAATGCAATTTCACATCTCCCAGCTTCCACAGACACCAATAGTTCAAATGTCTCATATCCAGGTGAGCAACTATTTTATAAACTGACTCAGAGCCCCACCTCTGACTGGTTTCTTAAAGCCAGTTAAACCCTCCCATTTTCTTATGGTAGGAAAATGAATCCTGTGGTCAAATAAGCAGGAAAAATACCTTTGCCTATATAGTGCGTGGAAGTATGGTGTTTGAGTCATTTGTTTCATACTGGTCAGTGGTAGGTTTATAACTAATGGTAAGAGAAGGATGCCCTTTTATCTGAGCACTGAACTTTCAACTAAACAAGACCTCAAAGCCTACAGAAGTACATACTCCATAATAAGATACAGCAAAGTACATAAATTGAATTTAGATTGTCTGTGACAGTAAGCAGGTAGAATAAAACAGCTAATGAAAAAAAAAAAAAGAGACATAACACTATTGCTCTGAGCCTAAACTGGTTATTGCAAAAACCAGTTTAAGGCTTTCTGAGCCATATGCCCCTACAATCCCAGGTCTAGGCATGCAGAACAGATATATTCATATGGTGGTTTATATCTACACAACCTAGGTCCAGCAGGCCTGGGTCTATCCAGAAGTCACTGTATTCCTTCCCTCTTCTTTCTTATGGCTTGTTATCATTACTTATGTGCTTAGGTGTAGAAGTCATTCCCGAAGCAATGACTTTCCTCAGCTTAGCTTCACCCACATGAATATTTCTGCATTACTTTCCAGCTCAGATTGACTCTGGCTGCAAACTAGCTGCATTTAAGTGCCCATGTCTGACTCAATGAAATCTGCCAGCCATAGGCAAAACTCAGCACTCATCATGTGCTGCCTTCCTCAAAGTCCTAATCACACCTGTGAAACCACTGCCAAAGCAGGACACCTGCCCCTGTGAGCACCCAGCTGACCCCTATGCCGCCAAAACTGGCATGACTCCCAGCTCATTAGAAGCAGATTAAAAAAGGCAGCCAAAGACTGTTTCATCTTCAACAGGTCAAAACAGGACAAAATCTCTGGGGAAGGAGACTCTTTTGTCTCCCTGCTCCCCCAGTACATCGTCTATGAGCAAAAAGTGTTCATTCTCTGAATATTCTTGAGCTTACTGGTTAAATGCTGCCACCAGCCAGTTCCCCTTTGCGTATTCCCCTGCAAAATAATATCAACAGTCATCACGATCAACTTGGTAGAATAAATTTTTGGCATAGGCTATAGTATTTTGTAACACCACAAAGGGTTGTGTCTACGTACATGACATGTGTCATTTGTGTGCCAATTGCAATGACGTAGCTTGATGAAATGCACTTTTCATTACTTCACAGAAAACCCTTGGTAACATCAGCATCTTTCAGTCATGGTTAAAAACGGTGCTTTATAATGACATTTCCTTGGAGGGCAAAGTTACAAACCAGACTGGGACCAGTTATCTGCCAGGACTGGGACTCTGAGGCTGTCACTCCCACAGTGCCAGGGGCCAAAAAGCTCTCATTTTCATGAACAGTGTTTGCAATCCAAATCAGAGACAGCCCTTGCAGGAGGGAGGGACCATGGCTCACTGTGTACCCCTGCAATCTGTCTTTGATACATTCCTTTATCCACAATGCTCACAGCAAATATTTGGTGTGCTCTTTGCAGAGATAACAACAGTTTTGTTTTCCAGGAACAAGGAACACACTGTGAACCTGCAGCATACCACTGAAATGTCTGAATATGTGGAGCAAGGCAGAATTTTCATTTTGCAAACAAGCCTTTATTGTCTGTTACTGTATACACAAAATATTTGCATGTAAATAACATTTCATCTGCACTGGAGGTGGCATGAGTTTAAACTGTGTTTATCTTTTCACAATAGGATTTTCAGGTAAAAATGGAGGCAATTCCCAGAGTTATATGCAGAGCACATAGCATACTATTTCTGATTATGACTAGTGAAACTACCATAGAACAAAAAAGATACCAGCAGAAGTTCAGAGTTGTTCAAAACCCAAAGAGTTTCGAATTAACTAGTATTTATGCTGTGATGTTTAGGCTTGCAACATTAGGCTGCACTTGCACAAAAACATAAGGTTTGGTTTGACATCATGAATGACAAAAGTGTTGGCAAAAGTCATTGTGAACCAATTTGTAAGATAATTTGTCATTGCTTCTTGCCAAAACAAAAATTCTCAGAGAGTCATTTTGCAACAAGCCAAACATAATATTTGGCTGTAAATGAAACCTGTCATTTTCAGGTTGTATTCCCTGGGCTGACGAGGTAGGCAGTCTATTAAAAAGTTATGTTTCAAAACAAAGATGTTTTGTAAAATATCAGCATGAAATATTTCAACTTACCCAAGCATTTTACCTGGTTTATTTTAGCTCCAGATTATAACATCTAGTTGATAGATTTTTTTTTTTTTTGACTGAATAGACTCTTTGTTCAAAATTTTCGCAGTTGTTGCTAGGACACAAAAGCTATTAATGAAGTGTGTTTCTAATTTTGCTTGCTCCTGGAATGCAAAAGTTATTATGGATTTATAATTTTTACACTCTTAGCACAGTTCAGAACAGTTCAAAAAAGATACTTTCTGTAAAAGGGAAAAGGAAGAAAGTTTAAAAATGCAAAACTACAACAAATATTATTAATGGTCTTAGTTGCTGCAGACTACCGATTCACTCCCACACAGTTTGTACAGGCAGAATCGAGCAAATAAACATTTTTGTTGATAGGCAAATGTCCAAAACTGTTTGCATTGAGTAAGACAACGAAGTTTTCACTCTCTATTAGAAGTAAAATATTTTAAAGCACCTTTTCTTTTTAATTTCAGAAGGGTATTTTAATATGAGAAGTAATTCAACTGGGAAAAAAAATTAAGAGTGTTTTATTTTGAAAGCTCTGAAATCAAATGTGGAGATTTTATATACTGTCTCAGTACAAAACTATTAGAACTGACATAAATTCACAGGGAATTTTGATGTGCCCAAATTACACCCTTTTCTTTAAAAAAAAAAAAAAAAAGGAAAAAAAAAAAGTGAAAAGTCTCATGCCACTTCCTCTAAGTTGCTCCTTCCCATCGTGTATGATTCATTCACAGCCCAAGAGAGCCCAGGATGTGGATGCAATTCGTGGGGCTGTGTTCACACACTTGTCCCTCCTGCCAATCTCTGTGGTTGCTCTTCGGGACGCTTGCAAAACAGAGTTGACCCAGAGATCCAACACCAGCTTCCAGTTGTGTCTCAGGGTCTCTTTGTTTTCTGGGGTTGGTTGTACCTTGTGTTCCATGAAGAAGAATGGTGGGAGCAGAAGTTTATACTCCCTTCGTATGACCTGTAGGTGTGTTGGCTGCGTTGTATAACTGCAGCACTCCGCTGGTAAAAAATTATTTTCCTTTATGTCATATGTTATAATAAGTTTGGCTTAAAACACTCTATTTTTAAAATCTAGCAAGCATTTTAGATAAAGAATGTTGTATAGACAACCTTAATTCAGAGAACAAAACATATGGAAAAATTTCCCAGGCAATGTCTTTGCCTATAGATGCCACTTCTTGGAATAAAAAAAACCCTCAGCAAACCACTGCACCACCTGGGGTAGTTTCTTTCTGTAGTGCAGAAGAGTCAGCGTTGAAAAAGCTGTCGCTTCCATTTCCTAGAGCATGAAAAACCCCTCTGAGAAGATAAGGGCAGTTGGGTGGGCGATCAACACATCTTCTGCCTTCTCCTTTGCATTGCTATCTGCAAGGCCTGCATAATTGTCTGAGAGTTGTTCAGGATGTTGTATTCGCTGAGATTCAGCAGCTTGCGGTAATTGTCATCGGTGTACCTGACCGAGAACATGCAGTAGGGGGAACAGCAGCTGGTCAAATCAAGTTGTCCTCCCTCCATCTCTGAGCAACAGCGCTTGACGCCTGGAGAGAAAGAGTTGTTGTTGCTGTAACATAATGTTCATCTCTGAAATCAGTGTCAGGCTGCCCGCAAGAACTCAAAGGGGGACTTTTCTCCAGAAGAAAATTCATGGGGTTTAAATGCACAAACAATATAAGTCATGTATCCTCACTCTTAGTCAAGAGAACATTGTGGGCCTGAAGTGAGGTGGGCAGAAGGGAGAAGTAAGGAATGGCATTACAATGGTTATCTACAGCTTACTCCTAAACATCTGTCTAATTAAAGCCATGGATCAGGCAAGGATGTCAGCCTGAAAGGGCACTTCAGAAGCCAGTCCTGGTGCACTTCAGGTCTTATTCTGAGCAGCTGGGATTTCTATGAACCTCAACTGAGGAAGAAGTTTCTAGCAAGAGAATAGAATTTAAATGAGAAAGGGTCAATAGAAACATATGGAAACTCAGAGTTCCTGTGATCCCAAATGTTGGATAGATGCTAGCAGGATCGATCTTTGCCTTTCCATTTCCTGTGTTGCCCAAATTCCACAAAAGCAGAATTTTAGACTTAACCTCTCTGCTGTCAAGGAACAGAACAAATGCATTCTAGTAATCTGTGATAAAGAAGAGGAATACAAACAGGTGGCCTGGCAGAAAAAGAGTGACAGTCCCCCCATTAACCCAGCCAGCAAAGATAGCCAGCAGCAAAGAAGAAGGCTCTGTCTGAGTCAGGGAAGCAGGCAGTGGTGTCCTTTTTTTAAAGCTTTGCCACTAATTGTAACTTACCAGGTGCTTTGTACTCTTGGAAAGTATCATTCACAAGGGGAAGAAAAATCACAATCGGACATCCTGGCAAATCTGAATCATGGAAGAGGTAGCACTCCTTCAGATTTTTCTTATCTTCGTCAGTCAAAGAAATTTTGGGGAATGGGATTTTCTGCTCTGAGTAGTATTTACACGCCTTATCTAGAGACTGGAGGATCACAGAAATGGTCAGCAATGAAATTCAACTTTGTTGTCTAAAGGCCCCAAATTGTAATCTAATATTAAGGTTCACTGACTCAGATCTATTGGGTGAGTTCTTTCTTATCAAGGGTTATTCTACACATAATTACAGCACATAGTAACCACATTTCTAATCACAAGGCGTAAACAAAATTTCAGAGTTGGAGAATTCTTCCAGGACAATGCTTTTTTCAAAAAAACTGAAGCAATTTGCAGAAGTTTAGGGTAAAGCATGAGTTTTAGCAAATAAAAGAGCCTGTGTTTAACATTTTATATAGAATTAACTAGAAAAGAAAATCACAGCAAGAAAATGTTTTAGGCATCTTATTCTGTACCTAGAAGCCAGAAGATAAGAAAGGTAATTTTAAATGTGCAATTATGTCTCTGCCTGTGCAGACATTATGGCACAGTGTTAATTGAGATTGATAGTTTACTGAGAAAGTCTGAAGTTCTAGGCTATACTGTATCTTTTCCCTGAAATGTTTAGTAAAATACCACATCCTAATGCCCACTGTGTTATTTACTCTGCACCATCTAATAGTGGACACTATCAAGCACAAAAATTTTCTCCTAAAATGTTTAAAATAGTAGCAACCTTTCTTCCTAAATTTTATCTGTCAATGAATGAGGTTGAAATTAAACTTCATTAATTATATGTCTCATGCAACATACAGCTTATTTAGGGGTGATGCAGCTGTTCTCATTCAGAAAAAGTAATTCTATTTAGGCAGGCCAAAATGGCTAATAATGAGTTTCCAATTAACCTCAGTTTCTGACATATAAAGACCCAAACTTATTTACTGCAAACCCTTTTAGACAGCTAATTAATTTTATCTCCATGAAAGTGGGGTTTCTGCAAGAAGATGCTTGTCACTGAATTTTACTTGTAGTATCTTATTTGTCAGCTCAGAAATTATCTGCCTCTGATATCCACTTAACCCTTTTTATATTCTAATTTAAGTCAGAAGAAATCACTTTCTCATCTTTATGAATATTCCTGTGCAGGGTCTGGAAAACTGCTTGAATCTGCATAAAACAAAAGAGGGTCTTTCCATCGTTCTGGAAGAGACCATGCCTATGTCCCCTTGAATAATTTGATATGTTCATAAACCAGAAAGAAAGATTCCAGGAGTGACAGGAAGAAATAAGAACAACATTAATCCTTACAATGAAAAACATAGGTGAATGCAGACATTAAAAACTGAACAGCTGAAATAACCAGCAGTTATTATATACAGGCTGGACATTTACAAGTAAAAGGAAACACAATACATGGTAACAAGAACATCCTCACCGATGTATGTGATCCAGTCGTGTAACTTAGATATATGATGACATCCACTTCCCTCTGTGGCCTTAAAAGTGGTGCACTGCTGGTATTGATGAAAAATCCAGCATCTATCATGCCCAGTTGATCAGGATTTTGCACCAGCTGGTTGGGACGTGAGTCTAACACAGTGTCTAAAATGAAAATATTTCTTGGAATAAGAATTGATCTGCAGGTATTTTGACTGGAAAAAAAACCAATGTGAAGTGGAACTGACCATCCCAGAGGGCTAGTTGAATTTAATTGCCATACTAGTGGACTGTCAAACAGGTGCAAGCAGGACTGCAAAATGCCTAAACCCCTGTTCTAAAAAATCTTTTGTGTTGAGTTTCCAGGCAATATATTCCACTAGCATGTCATACTCATTAGTGCAAGTAAGCTACATCTAATGATTAACCTAAATCTGCCTTGCTTAATTTCAATCATTGTTTCACCTGTTATCTATAATTGATTAGGAGAACAAAATATTCTCCGTCCTTTATACATTTGGATTTATGCCTCCCCCTCAGTCCCATCTTCTTGGGACTGCAAAGCCCCATTCCTTTCTAGCTTTCTCTTGTAGGTGACATTTTCTTGGATATTCCAGTTGCATGTGAAGTTAGAGGCATAGTCTTGCCAAATTAAGCTTTCTCCCATATTTGCTCTGCTCTCTGCCACTTTGAATTTGGTTCTGTAAGCCGCAAGCCTACCCTCTCAATCTGGACTGGAGAGGGCTCACCAAAGCAAATAAACACGTATATTTAAAAACAGTGGCAACACTGAAGTCTTAGTGTCTTATCTCTGTTCAGAAAATAAGCATTCTCTCAGGAGGTTTTTTTCCATTGCCAAACCTGGCAGGCTTCTTTCCTGAATTGTCCACCCAGAAACTACCTGAAAATGATGCCAGTCCCCATCACCTTTCCATTGACAAAAGTGCTCATTCTCCATGTAGTTGTTATGCAGCTGGTAGCCCTTCAGGAAATTGTGGTGCTGGGCGACAGAGAAGCGATCAGTCAATGCTCCCCGTAGGGCACTGGACAAGGGGCCAGGAGGAGTGTACATGCGAGTCCTCAGCTCATGAGGCCTTGTGGGCAACACAGGGTCTTCATCTAGAGGAAGGCAGAAAAGCTGGTGAAGTGCTTGTTAAATAACGTTCATTTCTGGCTGCCCTGGTGTTCAGGGGCTGTTCTGGGATGATTCACTACATACACACAAACTATTCCTAAGGAAAGGAGTGGCTGCTGAACAAAGCTCTGCTGATGGTCTTAAGCTTTGGCCTGAAGACAGTTAATCAGAAACAGTCTTTAGTCCTGGAAAAGAGACACCTCTGGAACTAAGACATTCAGAGAATGTTCTGTCAGAAGGAAAGTTACATGTCCGCACAGGAAGGTATCATGAAACAAAGGCAAGTATGGAGAAAATGGGGCTTACACATATGCTACTCCTCAGTCAGATGGGCAACAATGGCACCCACGGGGTCTATTGCAACAGCTGCTACCTGATATTCAGTCCTGGCAGCACGAGCATGTGTTTAATCAGCAGAGTGAGAGCAACCCAGGAAAACCTGGGGCATACATTCGTATTCAGAAACTATGTCTAGTTTTTAGGGTGGGTACATGTCATGTACCTCAGCAAGAGGTGTGGTTTCTTGAAATCACAACCTGCTTTGCTGGACCAAGAGGCTGACAACGCAGTAGGAGAGACTTGGTGGTTTCTATGATTGCACAGATGTATTTCTGTATTTTTCAGGATACCTGTAATTATAGTTGCTATCATATTAAATGATTTAGCAATAAAATCATGGTTTCTATATTGCTTCAGAAAATACCCTCTGGGCCTTACTCATCTTTGTGCCAGGATGAATCCAATGCACTAATTACTGTAATGAGTAATAAATAAAAACCCAGGAAATGTTATTTACCGATTGATATTCAGGTTTATTCTCTGCACAGACAGTAAAAATAACTGTATTCCCTGCCACTGGTTCTTGGTTCTGTATGGCTGAGAGAGAGTGGGCAATGCCAAAACACTTCTTGAGAAATGTCTAACCCCTCTAAAATTTCTTCTAAAGGAATCTGTAGAGCTTTAGTAAGTCTTGTAATTGCAGGAGTCTTTCCCTCATTACCGTCTTCCTATTGGTCTATACAGTGTGAGGAGAAGTTGCTATCTCTTAGGAAGATCCTATGACACTAGGTTCAACATAATTGACACAATGATGCCAAAAGTTATCCAGAAGATTAAATGTATAAATGTCCATAAATGAAAGACTAAATAATTTCTCACCAACTTCTTCTATTCTGTCTTGTGTCCATCTCTTCCAGAAGTCCTCTGAATTGTGAGAAAGTCCCCATATTTGCAACAGGTTCACAGAAAATATACTGCTCCACATACCTGTAAAAGGAATTAGTGAACACGAGGACACATTCTAAAAAGAAAATACTTTTTTTCTTCTATTTTGACCTTCTGGCTTCATTTTTGAATGGGGTTACTACAAATATTTCTTAAGTTTCAGACTGTTAAATTCCTCTTAACTTTCTATGGCATTGTTGCAGGTCATGCTACCATCAGCTTTGAGCTTAACCTACTGCACGGCTCTGCCACATGGTAAAGAGAGAGAAGAATGTGAGACAAGTAAAAGAGAAAAGACTCCACTCACTCAAGAGACAAAATAAGAGTTTAGATAACACAAACATCGCAAACATATCCTTTCCATTCCTGTCTTCCTTACTTCAGCTTTTTTTTTTTGCCTGTTCTGATCACCTTCCACACAGCCTGAATTTTTTTGAAGTGGGATGAACTGGCTCTTCAGATGTTTGGTTTGTACAACAAGATCTCATACCACAGCATGTAAAGGCTCACAGATGCAGTGGGTTCTAGCTCCACTATGCACTCTTTTTTTCATCCAGGATTGCCCCTCTCTACTTCCCCACTGGGGCACTGGTGCTTTTGTGGACAGAACACAGCGTTATCATTTTGTCTGGCATTGCAAATTTAATTCTAACTACCACAATTGATCTTAAGTTGGGATGAGTCACTAAATATCAAAAATTTAAATTCTTAAGCATTCAGAGGAATCAGAATAATAACCAAAGAAGTGAGAAATATTCCTTATAAGGAAAGAATTAGGGAACCTCATCTATTCCATCTTGAAGACACAGACATCTCATCTACCAAGACAGTGACATGAAACTGAAAAAAGACCCGGGTTTTTTTACTGTATTTTTTTGGACAGACTACCATTCCCATTTCCTAGCAGGCAATAACATAGCAGTGCTCAGTATGTTAGAGCAGAAATATCTACCCTCTGGTTAACAGCATTGCAACCCTCCAAAGTGCTTCTGTGACAGGACAATGCAATACATCACCTTGAAGGTAGCAGATGCGGGATTCAGGGAGCTTTTTCAACAAGCGTCCCATGAAGAACTCACTTCCAAAATTCTCTGTGCGAACGAATGCGCCGTACTTCAGAAGTCCCACCTCGTAGGGGGTGAACTCCACCCACTCTGTAATACAGGCATAATGGGACACTTAGAGGGCTCCCAGAAGGATGTGGAGAGAGGAACAGCTAGAGTATGCGTTCTTTACTATGTGTTTACTATGCATTTACTATGTTGACTTTTCAAAGCTTCACTTATAAATGACCCTCTCCAGGACAGGCAGACACAGCTGAGCTCAGACACAGTGGTAATGGAGAAGCAGGAGCAGTTTTGCTGTTCATGATGGTGTTGCGGAAGGCAAAATGCACACTGGAAGCATGGCAAGGCTCCAGGTCTTACACATTCTGTGTGCTTGCACCAGCCCAGGGTTTTCCAGCATGTACGAGATTTTGCTCTGCCTTTCCATACACCACATCTAGGTGACTGTTATCGACACAGTCAAATTAACTTCCCTTAAATAATGTGTTTATGTACAAAGACAACCACTCAGCTCTTCAGAAATTATATTTTTATAAGAGACCAATTCTACTCTTTAGGTGTTGTACTAAGGAAGACAGAACTAGTCCTTGGCTTTATCGGATATCCTCTCCAGATGAAGTGCAGTTGTCCAATACAACTGCAGTGTGAATGAAAACTGGGACAGAAAAGGCATAGACCATAATTTCCTTTTCGTTCAGAAGTGGTTCATTTTTTCACCTCAACCACAACAAAATTTTATCTTAATTTTTTTTCTGTTTCTTCTCCACATCTGCTTCCCCTCATGAAAAAAAATAACCAAAACAATGAGAGAAGAAATAGATTTAGTATGGAGTAGGCTGGAAACCTTCCCAAACTCTACCCTAACTATGTGGTCATTATTCATACTGAAACTATAACTGGGAAATTGGAAAAAGCAATTCTCAGATAATTCCAATAGTTATCATTTTAGGTAGATCCAATAATATTTCAAAAATGGCATTTCTGGCAGAATTTCTACAGTGCAAGTCTAGACAGTGAAGTGCTGCTCCCAAAACCCCTTGTATTAAAACTTTAAGGCATAGAGGTGAAGGTTATTTCTCCAAAAAGGAAAAGAAAACACCATGACTGTTTTCTCCAAGCGCTACCAAACAGAGAAGATGAAACCACAGGAACTGAGATGCCAGTTTTAGCCTCACATGGTCTGAACCGCCATCCTTACCTTTGAAATCATTGGTGCTGTAACTGTCCCGGACGCTGACTGCCACATAGATGGGCAGTGGGTTCTGGCCATCACAGAGTGCTTCTTGCTGCTCTGAAAGTTTGTGGGGGTCTTTCTAGTTTTGAAGGAAAAAGAGAGGAGAGAGAAATCCTAGAAAGTACATCCTAGAAAGTATTTCCCTGACAAGCAGGAGGAGAGGTAAACTGCTCCTTAGGCTGAGGAGTGCAGTGAGCCATCCTTGTTCTCCTGAATCTGAAAGAAGCCCTTGAATATGTTGATGTTTAAGTTTCCTTTCTAAATACACAACAGTAATCTCAGTCCAGCCTTACAAGGGGACTGGAATTTGGCATTATTTGCATCCCGCTCACCTTCTTTTCTGAAAAAGCATATTCTCATTGAAGAGGTTTACAAAAACATAAAATGTCATGAAATACTGAAAAATTTAGGAGCAACTAGTTCTGGAAGATTAGGAAGAGTTTAATGGTTACACACCAATAGTCAGCACTGCTCAAAGGGAAAAATTCTTGGCTAGATTGTGAGGGGGATCTCATCTAGCTATCAGTAAAAGGGAGGCATCTATCTAGCTTATACTTTCATTTAATGCCAAGTGTTCCTCTCTGTATGTATTTATTTTCTGTTTACATATATATAATGCTATATATGTGCTTATATAAAAATAAATAAACCCAAATGAATGGTTGAATGACTGCAGCATTTCTCCCTCCACTGGAGGACACTTCTGCCCAGTCCTCAACCACTCACCACCCTTTTCCACTTTCCAAGTGCCAAAGCACACATATTTGAATTGTGATCCAGACAGGAAGAAGAGAGAGTGGACTGTTGTTACTGTAGGGGCAGAAACCACTTCAAGTAACAGAAAAGCAAATTTGTAATTACTTCTAAAAATTAGTATTACTTAAACCATATGAATAGTGCTTCTGAGCAAAAGCAAATTATGCGGCTGCCTCCAGTGTACCTGCAGACCAAGTTACCTGCCAGTGGATGCAGTTTACCAAGTACTCCAGTTGTTTCAGGCTTGCATTTTGAACTCTTTCTGCATGAGCAATTTGCATCTTAAACAGGGTTCCTGAAGTTGCCTTCACTTCTATTGAAATATCAGCCAGAGTTCAAATGGCTGCATCCACAACCTAATTTATTAACATATAGAATGCATTTATCCCTAGGGAAACTAATAAAGGAAATCAGAAAAATCTGGTATTCTATTAATGTGGAGAGTGCCACTATATCAAGGTACATTCTCTGAAATGATGGACTAGCTTCCTCTCTATCCACTAAGGGAAAAACACATGATTTAAATGAATTTACATCATACCCCATCATTTAGTAAGTACTCAATCATGAGACCCCAAAGATCTATAAATGTTGTCCTGTATCCCTCTTCTTTCCGCTGACAAAGCTGCTTGTTGTAGTACTTCATGCGATCCATAGAGAAACAGCCCATCTTGCATTTCGTTGCTTGTTTCTGGGCTTCACCAATATGTGAGTCCAGGTCCTTCTGTGACCAGTAGGCATCTCTGTATAAGTTGGCCATGGTCCTGGAGAAAGATAATATAGACAGCAAAAGTCAAAAGGAATAGAGGTTTACACTCAGGGATTCGCTTCTGCTCATATGTACTCTGTTTTTGCTGCTCCATCTAGCAGAATGAACACTCCAGAGTTTCTATGACTCTTTTTAAAGATGATCCTGAAGATTAAGGTGGGTTTTTTTATGTTCTTGACCCTTTTTTTTAAGTAGAACTGGCAGAAGCTTAAGGGTTAAAATTGCCGGGTGTGAACATAAGTACATTTCTGGATCACAAACTAGGCAGAAAATTATAATAAATTTTCTTTTCTTGTATTTTGGAGCCTTAAATTCATTCACACCAGCTGCTGTCTCTTGGTTTTGATTCACTTAGTGTTAATCTTAAAATATTTTATGAGATCACTATC
Organism: Oxyruncus cristatus; assembly: GCA_013399855.1. Taxonomy (NCBI): domain Eukaryota; kingdom Metazoa; phylum Chordata; class Aves; order Passeriformes; family Cotingidae; genus Oxyruncus; species Oxyruncus cristatus. Next base: position 574,150 of record VXAY01005700.1, read on the forward strand.
TTTTAGAAACACTATCGTCTATTTTACCAGCCTCCCCCACAGGAGACAATCACACATTAGGCAGCTGTAGGTCCTGTGAGCAGGGAATAACACTGCCCAGGAGAATCTAGTCCTTTTACAAACTGGCAGGTTGTAAAAGTGTAAGTGGTAAGTGTGCACTATCCTGCAGTTTTTTCCACATGACCAATTAGGAATCAAAACGAGTCTCAGAAGTTAATGGGAACCACAACAGCTGGGACATCAGTGGAGAAAGGAAGAAGCATGATGCTATGGGCATCCACAGTTACATCCACAGTAATTACTGAATTAAAAAAACATTCTGACAAGTGTAGTTGTCATACACATATTTAACTGCTGCAAACATGGAGTTGATAAGTGCAGTAAAGAACTGCTTATAAAAACAAGAGTGCATCAAATCAAGGTAATATTTAATAGCCTGTTAATTAGAAACAGCTTGTTTCTATGACATTTGAAGAAAATCTTCTGATCTTGTCTGCTTTTAGAAGCCACTGTCTGCAGCAGTGTCACTCTCAAATGGCCTGGTCAAGCCTCCTGCTTGAGCTGGCTTACCATGTGGTGCCGGACAGCCCACTGATATATGTCACACAGTCCAGGAGATTTAATTTCTTGAGACCCATGAGGCTGCCATACAATCCTGTCATTGACTTCAGTCCTCCACCTGTTGTGATGATAGCCACAACGGGGACCTGTGGGCAGAGGGAGGATGGGACATTCACATTAACAGCATTCAACATTGCATCCCAAACTGCAGCGAGACCTGGTCACCACACTCAGCCCAGGTCCTGATCACAGAGCCCAGATGCCTTTTCAAAAGGACAGACTCCAAAACCAAGCAATGACTGCTACTGCTGCTCCCCTTTGGATAAGCATGGGTTCAGAAATTAACCCAAATCTGGGTTCTTGCCCATCTCTAGGGCAAATAGGGGCACAGGTGAGTAAGAAGAAACCCTTCTGTAGAAGAAACAATGTATTTTCTCTGCATCTCCCACTCCTTCAGCACTTTTTTCTTATTTCACACACTGACTACTACTGTGTGAAAATCTCCATGCCAACCCACGAAGAAATGCACTCAGTTCACAGCCACTGTTGCTAGCTACCCTCTTCAATGCTGTTATTCTTCAGTACAATGAAATAAATTATATTTATTTTAAGGAATTTTGAAACTGCAAGATATAAGAAGATATAAGAGCTCTCAGAGATGTTTGCCCTAAACTGCTACAAACTGGTGAAATTTGAACAAGGGAAGAAATCTTTGCTGTGTAATATATTCGGTATTTCTGAACCAAGCCAGTAATAGTGTAGCATGGTAGGAATGAACACACCTCAAATATGACAAATTCCAAATTGACAGTAATGAAGGATGCAATTACTGCAACTAGTGATTCTTGCAATAACAAACCTCAGCTGCAGAAGCAAATGTACTTAAGACATGGAAAATCTGGTACCTGCACGACAGATGCATGTGGCCCATTTTGCTGGCCATTCATTTAGAAGAGTACATGAAGGCACCAGGGATTCAAGTTCTATCCCCTCATCACAAACATACCTCTTGATCCTGCAGTTCCTGTGGTAGGTGAAAAACAGTTTTGAGGGCACTTGCTACATATCTCTTTCTTTTCCCCAGGAAAGCCCTCTCTTCTGAGCATAAGTCGAACCCAAAGCGCATGTCCAGGTCTTGGTGGCATGAACAATTACTAAGATAAAAACAGACAAATACATTAAGTATTAACACACATCAATCTTAGGACTTTGACTAAAGATAAACTATATCACCCCTCTCTTGAAACAGAGTGCTGCAACTTAAGAGGAGCAAGAGAGAACGTTCTCAACTTTTTTTTAAAATTAAGAAACTTAGGTCAATTAGTAAGCCTAACTAGTGACATTATACCCCATTATTACTAATTGGTGAAGAAATAATGTACAATATTTACAAATAAAACAAAATATTTAAATAAATATTCTAAAACTAAAACAGTAGCAAGTTTAGAAAATCTATTGAAGTGGTCAAAAAGGACTGTATTGATTCCCATTTCACATGTTATTTTTTCATTTCAAATCTAAAATAGATTGCAATTTTCTAATGTTGGCATTTGCAACGTTAAGGAAAATCCTCCTTTTAAACAAGAGGAGTGGGAATGCTTCCCCCTCTAGCGGTAGGCATCACTGGGGAGGGTGGCTGCGGAACTTGGCTCGCTGCAGGAACCTCGGTGACATCCAGCCCCTAGATGGGTGTAGGTGGGTCACTGAGTTTAGTGAGGCAGGACTTCACCCTCACTGCTCTGTTGTGTCTGCACTTGCACAAACTGTTTCACAGGTCAGTGCTGGAAGTTCTATTTCACATCAGCCTTGACTCAGAAATGGTAAGGCACAACATTTCTCACAGGGATATTTCACTGATGTCTCTTCTGAAATTTAGTAAGTCATTCCTCAAGACCCCACTGTTGCAGTTTATTTTCCTGGGCATTTGTGCTCTTCCTCTCCTGCACCTACAAGCCATCAATGGGCAAGAGATGGGGTTATGGTCTGGTCAGAGCTACCCGTGGACTGCTTGGCTGGCCAGCCAGCCCTGGCCAGGCATTATCAAATGGCAGGGGTTTTATTCTTTCCGTGACAGAATTATCTCTTCTACTGAGTCCATAATTCCAATTAAACCAGTAATGCAGTGTATTTATGAGTTTTCTCCACCATCAGATTTGGATAAAATCAGCCAAATTTGTACAACTTTATTTGTAAATGAAGACACACAAGGGGAATTGAGCTGGGTGGAGCTGCAAAAGCCTTTCTCCGTTGTAAATCAAGATGCAAACAAACTGTTTTTAAAGTTCTCTGAAAGTAAAATAAATCAGCAGGAAGTGTTTTTCCTGTCCTGGAACAACACTGGTTTTCCTGTTGTAATTGATCACTTGCCTTTCTGAAACAAATGGTAGAAAACACTGTTCGAATTCAAAATTAGCTCATTTTTCCTTTTTATTTCTTAAACAGGCACACACAGAAAAACACCAGTTTGCCCAGTTCTGTATGTTACATATAACTGTGGATAAAATGAAGGATCTTCATGTTTACTGATGAGTATTAATGAGCACATCTATAGATGTCAAATCACAATCCATATTGTTTACCTTATCAATATATAGTATAACTGGACATAACAGAATACAAGGTTTATTGCTACTGAATATTGACAGGTAAGCAAAAAATAATTCATTTCTTATCCAGTTAAATGTTCACTCATGTCTATTCTTGTTTGGTTTTTTTAGCTAGCTTTGTTCTTTTTGTGAATTTCAGAGACTGACATTGACCAAAAACAATATTCTGTGGTCAGAAGGAAAGGGATAATGCTAAAATAAACACATGGTTATCAATGTTTATTGACTAACACTAAATCTTCCTAAGGCTAATTATGTATAATATACCGTGCATGTATTTTATGTTTTATTATAACCTCAGTCTAGTTTTCAGGCTGAGAATGCCAGCTTCTGTCATTCCTATGTGGCTAAAACAATAACAAAATTGATGAACCAAGTCTTTAGAAATAGAAGGAGTTCTCTTACCAGGTTTGTGCTGTCACATTTAAGTCAAATCTTTTCTCCTGGAAAACAAGAGCATGTACTGTAATTTTTTAATTTTAATAAGACAGAAATTTCTTTTTTCCCATTCTGTCTTGGGGTCGGAGCTTGGTTTATACCCCAGCAAGCCTGGCAATCACAGAGTTAAACATCCGAGCTCTCGGCATATATTTCCAAAAGCATTCACTTACCCTTAGTGTAATATCCCTACCTACAGATCCCAAATCCTTCCAGGCTGCAGAAATCATTAACAATCTTGGTATAGGAGGTTACTGAGACTCATGCAGTAGGTCCCATTTCCTGTGTTACTCATAAGCTTTCTGCAGCATCCTGAATTACCATTTTTTGTATGTCTCTCATTCTTTATGTTCTAATACACAGCACATCTTTGACATCCTGGCCATAGTCTCACAGTGAAGAGACTGCAAGTCTGCATTTGCTTCTGCCAAGGCTTCATCCTGTCTTAAAATCATTATTGCAATCTTCATATTAACTGTCAAAAAAGCGCTTTGTCCCAAGAATGTTTTAATGGTCCTATTCAATTATTATTATTATTATTATTATTATTATTATTATTATTATTATTATTATTATTATTATTATTATTATTATTATTATTATTATTATTTTCTTTAAAATCCACATTATCTCCCTAATATTTTCAGTGTATTTTAATAGATTGTCATTTGAAGTACATGGTTGACTAAGGGCAGGTTTATTGACATTCTCCTGGCTTGTGCCAAAGGAGCAATTTTCAGTTTGGAACCTGAGCAAAGGAGGAGTCAGTGAGTTTTTGGTAAGTACTGAACAAAGCATCTTATTTTCTGACATCCTTGTTGGTTTCCATATACACTACTGGCACATAATGGAGAGTAGTAGATCATAGAGAGTAGCCTCTGTGGAGAAAACACCTGGAGAAACAAAGCTCTTGTTTTTTCAAATTCTAAGAAAAAATCAGAATGCTCTTAGCGGCTACCTGGGACAACATTATTGGGAAATGGTTTCTACTTGCATGACCTTTTATTCCCAAAAGCTAGAAGTGATGCTTACCTCTGCAATGGTTGTTTTCCTTCCCATGGGCAGTGAATTCAGCATCACGACTGGGGAGCCAGTCTCTGCACTGAACTTACAGGACCACTGCAAAAACAACATGCTTTAGGACAAAACCAGTAATGAGTTTACCCTCTCTCCCTGCTCCCACTTTCTTGAGAGACTCATAATCACTCCATCACTCAGGTCACTCAAACTTACGGGGTGGTAGCGCCTCTTCTTTGGCAACATGACATCTAGTGTTGGCTCTGCATACTTGATGTAGTGGAACTTGGTGGGACACGATGGGCTGACCACTCCGTTGGGGCCCAGCGTGATATCCTGTGTCCCCTCAAAGGAGCCCTTCACAGTAAGGGAAAGCTCTTTCTCTAAAGTAGCAAAACAGGTCACGAGAAATGTTAATATGATATAACCAGAAAATTGTGCTGGCTTGATTAAAACTGGAGTGCAGGTAGCAGAGCTGTAGAATTTGGACCAAGCTTTGCCCAAATGAAGCACTGTGAAGGGAATGCTGGCAGGAAAGGGAAAGGAGCAAAGCAGATTCTATTTTCATAGAAAGGCAACTCTTGAATGTTCTCACTGTGATATAGAACCTGGGTTTCAACTTTAATGCAGATCTAATAGACCTTATACATCTAGATGCAGTCACTGGAGTCTATAACAACTTAATGTGTTTACCTGGCATTAACTTCACTGAATACTGTAAGTACTATTTATTCCACTGATACATTATGTGAAAGGGGCATCTTCTCATCACTAAGCATGCAATTATTGGTAAATAGATAACAAAACAATAACCTTACTTGATTTTTGCTTCATCTTCTCTGCCACTTCAACTTCCAAGCAGCAAAGTTCACGACACTGCAAAAGACAGAGTGAACGAATCTGTGAGAAAGATCATCACATCTCACTCTCATTATGGGGAGCTGTGAATCCCTCAGCTTTTAGCCATGTCTAGTCACCTGAAGTTCTTGATTTCCTGACATTTCTGGGCTTTTTCCCATGAGCCACTAAGGAAAAGGAAAAGCTTTGGAGGGAGTTGTATGCATCCTCCAGTGACAATGACATATGATTGGGCACAGTGAGAGGAATTCACAAAGGAAGAAAATCAGGAGAATTTTCAGGATAGTAGCATAAATACAGTGAGTTAAACTGGGAAAAAATGTAGAAGACATTGCTGAGAGATCAAGAGTAGAGGAAGGGTTTTCTTAAGAAGGATTGCTATTAATATTTTGTGTTGGTTTCTTTTTTTTTATGACACTCATGCTTCTTTCACATAGTATAATTATGATAGGTCAATATTTAGTGCAGAACTTACCCACAAAGCTTGGCTCATCTCCAAGTGTAGGAAAGGGCTAGATAAGTTATCAACAAGTGGCTGCACAGCATTTTTACCATTGTTCTCTGACAGACAGCGGTACCTATTTTGAAGTACTGCTACAAGAGGAAAACTCCGTGTGTGTGTGTGGTGTGTAGAAATATATAATAAATGGGAAATAATGGGATATCACCAACAAACAGCTCAAAGTATGTAAATAGGAAAGAGGGAAGAAAGAGGAAGAACTGGCCAACTGGTTTTTCTAACGCCCACCCTGCCTTCCCCTTTACATTAAGGAATCACTTAAAGAAAATATCCTAGGAAAGACACATACCACCAGCACTCCGTTGGTAGCAATGGTTTCATGAGGACCTGAACTGGAAAACAAAATGAAAAACATGTATGTTTTAGATCAAACAAATGCCACTAATCCTTGCCCAGGATGTTGCCCTTTCTTCCGTCTTAGAAGAATGAGAGACCCCGGCAGGTATGTAACAAGCAGGACCCCAGCAGGTGTGTTACAAGCTCCTTTCCATGCTTCCTTGGGCTGACCACTGCTCTGAGGGGACTCATCTCCGTACCAAAGCTGAGCTATATGTATCGTGGCTATCTTTTTGCAGTTCAATCTCATGATCACCAAACATGGAATATGCAGTTAGGTAGTCAAATTCTTCTCATTAGAGCATGTAAAACAAATGTATTTCAGCTGTAACGTGCTAATACACCAGTATATTCCTGATGGGAAGCCAGTTATATGTATTTGCTGGTATGTCAATTATAGAATCATAGAATATACTGAGTTGGAAGGGACCCACAAGGATCACTGAGTCCAGCTCCTGGCACTGCACTGCCTCAAGAATCACACCGTGTGCCTGAGTGCATTGTCCCAGTGCTTCTTGAACTCTGGCAGGCTTGGTGCTGTGACCACTTCCCTGGGGAGCTTGTTTCAAAGGGGCGCAGGACAGTGGGTATCAATTACACGGAGGGAAAAAAGCTGTCCACATCATTCAGGTGAAGTCAGGAGATGGTGTGGAGCGACTTGACTTCTGGCCTTGGCTCCCCTCTAGTATAAGGGAGCCAGGCCTTATTTATCTAGTGTTAACAGAGAGACAAAAATACTGATTCAAATGGATGGCAGGCTGACCATGTCGGATGAAGGGCCCTACACTAGAGTTTCCAAAACACTGTCATTATGTTGGGCAGAAAGAAAACAGAATTACTAGGTCCCAAACAGTGCTGCAAGGGAAAACTGAAGGAATCAGAGATACACTGGAATCCTAACCAGGATGGTTCAACACTAAGAGTCTGTCCAATACATAACCTGAAACAGGCAAGGAAAAAATGATAGACATTGATGCTTACACACTCAGAAAGCTTTCTGCTTTGTCCACAGGTAGACAAATCAAAGAATCATAGAATGGTTTGGGTTGGGAGGGACCTTAAAGATCATACAGTATCAACTGTCCTGCCATGGGCAGGGACACCTTCTGCTGTACTGGGTTGCTTTAGGTTCCATCCAGCCTGGCCTTGAACACTTCAAGGGATAGGACATCCACAACCTCTCTGGGTAACTGGTAGGTGTGTCTTTGAAAGCAGCTAAGCTATGGAACAAGCTAATCAGTTAATTGTTGGGGACTGCAGTGATGATTTAAGGTTGGCAAATTTTTACAGAAATATCACAAAGCATGGCTTCTAACACTGTTTCATTATTATCTAATGATTTTTGCATTTTAAAAATAATCTCTATATCACTTACGCGGACTCCAATTTGAATTCAACCTCTAGCTCCTCCTTGGCCTGAAAGCAAGAACAAAATATTAAATGAAATAGCTACATAATGATTTGCTCCTTGTCTAAACCCAGGTCCCTGATAGGCAATACTGAAGTGATTGGTTGCAATGCATAACCTGTGATATATATGTCAGACTGGGTGGTCTGAATCAGCATTTCAGCCAGATAGTTGAAGAATTCTTTCCTCACCTCTTTCCTTCCTTGAGGTATCATCGAAACAACATATACTTCTACTTCTTAGTGTGAAGCTGCTGCAGAAAGACAATTTGTAGCTTCCTTTATATTCTGAATTTTACTTTTTCCTGCCAACTATTCCTGTTACCGTCCTGCCATGACTTACTGTACTTGCTATTATCTTGAAAATTTAAGACACTATACACCCATCACTTTAACCTAATAAACAGAGACTGGTATTAGTGAGTGATTCAGAGTTAGTGTTGTGCAACCTCCCATAAGCAGTATTGAACTGCATGAGCTGGTTGTGAATGACCTAGTTTGGTTACCGGAAGCAATTTGTACGTGGTAGCAAGAAGTTACAGATGAGATATTTTGCTGATCTCATCCTTAGATCTCAAAGGGAATCAAGATTCTTTTTCCCATTTTATAGATGGTAAACTGAGAAACAGAGTGATTCACCCATTCAGTGTGGTATACACACCATGGTAACTTCATCTTTGCTTTTTGGGGTGAAAGTACATACAAGCAAAGGGGCAGTGGGTACTGATTATGAATTACATGGTGAAAAAAATTACAGATTATTCATCCTGCAACAGTTGCATAGCCTTGGTCTTGCTCAGAGGTAGCTTACAGCAATAACTTCCCTACCTACCATACTATTTCAGTCTTATGGTCTTTAATAATTTATAAAAATATTTGGAAGGGTGTCTCAGGCTCTCATTTTTTACTACATTTTTTGTGCTTATATTTTGAATGGCAATTCAAGTACTCTTTATTGGGATGAGTCATCTATGGCAGATGCAGAAATATTTTTAAAGTGTTGTATAACTCTCCACTGGTTTCATGGTTGCTTTAGTTGTTTTATTGCTCTTACATTTGGGCTAGGCTTGAAGTACAGGACCACTGTTCTTTCAATTGGAAGTTTAGCGGTATCAAAGAGTGCACAGAGGAGATGGTCATCTGGAGTAGCAAAATCCTCATCATACACTGTCAGCTCCAGCACATTCTGGAAAAAGAGAGAGAAGGTTTTTTTATAGTTTCTGCAGTCTTGGTATCATCCCTCTTTGCAACATTGTACTGTGAGTAGAATATTCATTCTTGCCTGGTTCAGTTTAATTGCTGTAACATACTATATTAACTATACCAATAAAACAACTTAGTTAACTCCTAAGTTCTGAATCCATCTTGCACTGACTCGTAAGAGTCTCTAGTTTCCCTAAAACTTCAATATTGAGCTCAGTTTCTGGGCCTCCTGAGCAGAACCATCAAACAGACATAAGAATTTGGTTATCTCTGCTGTTAAACAGTTTGAAAAGTCCTTTTTCATGAGTCATCCCTTAAACAATTCCTGGGAACAGTTCAGGAGATAGATACACAAAGTCTTCAGGCTGAATCAGGCAGAAAACTTTGGCTCCTTACCTTGACCTGACTCTGGATTCGGAAGTAGAAGGTTTCATTCCACACTGGATTGTTGGAGTTTCTCACAGTTTTAGTGCGTGACTTTTCACATGTCGCGGTTGGCAGCCACAGTGAGACGTAGCAGTCAGCCTGGCTTACTGGGTAGGGAAGAGACAAAACAATTAGAAATGTGGCAAAGCCAGCAGCACTGTGTGACACTGGAAAGGTTACTCCATGGTACCAACAACAAGCAAAAGTTATTTAAACACAGAAATGCCTCTTGCAATGTCACTCTTTTCAAGATTTCTTTCTGAAAGGGAAAAAGTGCAGACCACAAAATGACCTAGAATGGAAGGTGGTTTCTATTCTTCCTTGCATGAGTTGCAGACAACAGTGATATTGTATATAAAAGAAAAGAGTGAAAATTTCCTCTTCTAGTCAGCCATTTCAGTTTCTCAGCCAACAAGCTTTCCTGTGCTCACATTTGCATGCACGCACACATGCACATCCACTGACGCTCCGCTGCTGTCTGACAAGAGGGGCCTGGGACCCTCTTCCACCTTTTGAGAGCAACTGCAAAAAGTCTCCATCTCTGCCTTGCCTCCAGTGATTTTCTTGGTGAGGGTTTGTGAAAGCAGCTGCAGAACAACCCCTGCTGTATGAGGTGGCAGAGGCTTCCTCCAGAAGGAGCTCATTGAATTAGGCATTGTATGTTAAATATTTGCCACCTCCAGGAAGAGAGGGACTCTTCCAAAATGCACTGATAGAGGGTTAGTAAAGGATTTTACATCCCATTTTTCTAAGGCACCTAAATTAAGGTATATCTCAAACAGGTATAGCCAAAAATGCCATGAACTAAGTGCTGAGGGAATGCAATGTTTCTTCATACAGGTTATGCAAAATACTTCAGTGCCTTGAAAACCTCTCTTACACAGTTGTTAACAATAATTAACAGGAAAATAAAAAAAATTATGACGATTGAGATAATGAAAAAAATGATCAGATATTGTGTAATGCAAAAGGTAACTAGCTTTGAGAATAAATGTCCCTTGATATGAGACTTTTGAGAGAGATGACAGCAGTTAATGGAGAGGATCCTTCAGCAGCAGGTAAGGACTCTGCAGGCAGAGCAGGAAACAAGAGCTTGCACATTGACTTGTAGGGAAAGGCAAAAACTTGCCTGTCCCCAACAGGAGCTTTTTCTTTCCTTCTCCTTTCCTTTCCTTCTCCACCAGGTTTTGCCAGGCATCACCACATAGCCCCTGACTGTCTCAAACTGTGTGGAGGCTGCATTTCATTCTGTTGAAAGTGTATTTGTTCAAGAAACCTCATGCTTTTCTGTCCAAGTCCAATTTCAGTGAAGAACTGAAATTCAAAACTGCTTGGGAAATTACATATTGCATTGTGATAGGTCAACAGATAATTATTGTTTTTCTACTTTTAAATATGATAATGCAAAAACAAAAAGAAATTCTGTCAGATTTTTTTCTAAAAAAAGTTTTGGAGAAATCAACATATTCCTACAGAGTCAAAAAAAATATTTCTCTGATGGAAAAGTTTGTCTGCAAAATATTTAGTAGGCCCTAGCCTTCTCTCTCTCCTGCCCTTTTCAACATTCCATATGTTATTTTGGACTAAAAAAAAAAAAGGATCTGACAGCAGTTTCACTGTTCTTGTCTAGAGTTATATTGTCTGCTTTAATTCTACCTTCCCACCACTTTTATGTCTTTGCCTCCTTCCCTCTACTTTCTTCCTGACTGTATTAGTTGAACGGACATTTCACCTCCAGTATTCAGGTTTCCTCCTCTCCTCTCCTCTTCCCCTCCCCTCCTCTCCCCTCTCTTCCCTTCCCTTCCCCTCCTCTCCCCTTTTTTCCCTTCCCCTCCCCTCCCAACCAAATCCCAAAAGGAAGGAGGAGGGCTGTCTTCCTGCTGTGTTCAAGCCCAGAGATGGAATCAACAGAAATTGCCCCAATAGCATCTGTTTCCCTCACACAGATTGCATGTTGTGCTTTGCAGACTGATCACCTGAGAATTGTGATTCCCAGGCATGTCTTTTCACTTCAGACACCCATGCCCACTTTGCACATAGGTCTGGGAGACACAGCCAGGTTTTACCACTGCTGTGGTACAGATAAACAATAAGCAGCATCAGGAGACCCACATTTTAAGAAGAAGGAGGTGAAAGTCCTTGAATGTATTCAGAGGAGGGCAACAAAGCTGGTGAATTGGCTGGAAGGAATGTCCTGTGAGGAGCAGCTGAGGACTTGGGGATTGTCTAGTTTGGTGAAAAGGAGGCTGAGGGATGACTTCATTGCTTTCTACAGCTTTCTGTGGAGGGGACACAGAGAGGGAGATGCTGAGCTCTTCCCACTGGGGTCCATTGGCCAGATGTATAGGAATGGTCCAAAGCTGCACCAGGGGAGGTTTAGACTGGACATTAGGAAGCATTTCTTTACCGAGAAGGTGGTCAAAAATTGGCTTCCTAGAGGGGTGGTTGATGTCCCGAGACTGTCAGTGTTGAAGATGTATTTCGATAATACCTCTAATAATATGTTTTAGCTTGGTCAGCCCTGAATTGGTCAGGCAGTTTCATTAGGTGATAGTTGTAGGTCCCTTTCAACTGAAATAGTCTGTTCTATTCAAAACAGCAAAGAAACAGCACAGTGCACAGGTGATGCATGTTGCTGCAGGTTGCCTGCAGGAGACTGCTAACATTGAAAACATTTTCTGCTTCTACCAAACGTCTGCCCAGTAAGGGTAGGTGTAGGCAGCCTGACAAGTCTGGCTGCCTTACATATTTTGCCTTGTTTAGGTACACCAGAATGAGGAAGGTAGCGTCTGATTCGCACCTTCTCTCTGCAAAGGAAGTTACTTGCCTTTATGTCATCTACAGACTGAGTTGATTTAAGAACAATTTTTAAGGCTGCCCTCCTTCTGTCTTAGGAAAGCACTTGTAACTGCCTGCTACCTGTGAAATTCCAAAATTCAGTCTACACTTTTCTAGGAAGTATATCTCTCTCGGACTGAGAAGTCTCATTTGGAAGTATTTAGCTTTTATCCAAAAATGAGACAGAAGAAAAAACATTAGGCTTTTTCACATTAAAAAAGAAATTCCTAATCACTTCACTGCCAGGTAACAGCCCCTGTACACCTTGCTCCAGTGAAGAAAAAAAGGTAATTCTAGAGCAGTACTGCTCCTGATCCACCCTCCATCTTTCAGGGAGATCCTTACTTTGGCATTTCCAAACATGAGTTCTCATTTTGAATACCATGTTTAATAACCCCTGCTAGACTTGTGTTCCATGAATAATTTCTTGTTGAACATATGTATTTTAACATCCACACATTCCTGTGGAGGTAAGTCCCATAGTTTCTTTCTATGTTATTTATTTTAAACTTGCTGTTTGGTACTTTCATGAGCACTCACATTTATTCTCACATCGTGAAAAATAGTGAAAAATTACTCCTTATTCATCTTCTTCCCTTATTTTTTTTTTTTTTTTTGAAGAAACAGCTTCCATGTCCTCCTGGATAATTTCACTTCCAGTCTTTAGGACTGTAGCGTATTTAGTCCCTCTGGATATAAAAGTAGTTTCAGATCTATCATAGTATTTGGTCCCTTTCTACAGCTCCTGTTGTTACTCCTTTTCTTCAAGTCTTTTTATTTTTTTCTTTTTTCAATCTGGGAAATCCCATGCAGACAATAACGCTTTGAAGAATTTTGAAACTTCAAAAATAGGTATTGGAATATATTTGGAGAACCTAGAAGTAATGCTAGCAATTTTAAAATGCATTAAAAGTAATTTTGTATAACTACCATGACTTTTGATTTATCGTTGGACATCAATGACTGTTGCCTGCTTGGCTGGCAAAATACTCTTCTACTGATGTGATTCATCATTGCTGCATCTTAATTGTACTTTGAGATACAAAGCATATCAAGCAACCCTTAATTATATGAGTAGATGCAGCCAAACTAGTCAGCTGTGTATTTAATGCAAAATGTTTCCTCAGTTCTGCTTGCTCAATCTCTTTCTACAACCTCACTATTTGTCTTGTTGCCTGACACGCAGAAGATCTGAGATAAGGCCTTGAAGAGACCTTTCTGTATTTTTGCTTCACCACACATGTCCCACAGCCATGGACCAGGAGGGAGGTGCAGAGAGCGTGACCAAATGATATGACTTCAGATACAGTGGATATCTCTCTCACTCGAAGCCTTGACATGGGGAAGTCCTCTGATACATCTCTCAGAAATATGATAACCACAGGGTAAGATGGGAATGGTACTGCATAGTAAATCCAGATCTTCATCTTTCAGAAAATCTTCCTTGATTTTTCCTGTGCAAGAGACTATGGAGCCACTTATTGCTGCTTACAGTGAAACAGGAGAAACAGAAGAATCAAGAGATAATTTCAGCATCCTTTCATCGAGGTGGTCACATAGTTGTATTCACTCAAACAAAACAAACAGTTAATTTGTCTACTTTGTGTAAAACACCTTTCTGCATATGAGGATAGTCCGTGTTCTTTAACATGGATGGTTAACAGTGGTGTTTTCCTTTCCTGCTTACTCACTTCCCACCACTTTCCTGCCGCGTGACTTACAGTCTTGCACAACTGCAAGACTGCTGCATTGGTGCCAGAAAGAACAAGGCATCCAGCTCTCAGTCAGCACAGTTTGTTTGACTGTAATTTCAGGGTAATTAATAATGGCTTAGCCTGGTGGCAATGATTGTAGAAAGCTTTTTTCTGTTTGTTTCATCGTTGTCAGAACCAAGATTGAGGGGGATGAAAAAAATTTGCTCCTTTCAGCCACATTTCCCAAGGTGCTACAAACCATTACCAGAATTACCTCTTGTTTTTGAAAACACACGATGTGGTCTTTTTCATCTACATGTAGCAGAAAGTCGCCTTTCTTTGAGAGAAAGTACTTATCCTCAGAAACACATACAAGTTTTGAAACACAGTCAGAAAGCACAGGCATAACACTCAAAGAAACAGCAGGAAGTAGCACAGACTGTCTGGTTTGTAACAATTAGTTTACACAAACAGTAGGTTACTTCAGAAACAATAAGAAAAGGTTGCTATACAATTATAAAAAATATTATGTTACCTGTACCCTGAGACACCACTAAGAATGGAGATACTTACAGGCATCCACTCGCTGGAGATTTCTCATCCGTATGATCCTTACAGTCAACAGATAGCAGGGAGAGGATTCTATCTGTAGAAGAACAGTACAAAATGGAGTCTGAATAAGCCTTTGGTAGGAAAAAGGTTTCAAAAGTGCAAACTAACTGGGTACTACAATAATCCAGTTGGTAAAATTTGGGTTTAGCATGTCACTACTCTGCACAAGAAAATCTGCATCATAAGCTTCTGCTGTTAAAGAAGGCAACATTTTTTATACTTCATTGTCTTTTTGCCTTGTTACTCTGAGAGTGTGTATTGCTCATCAGAGCAGAAAAGAAAGGGATAAACCCCTGAAAACTCGTATAGCCTGAGGGATGCTTGCAAAACCTCTTGCTCTGAAACTGCTGCGTTTAGCTCTTCAACATAGCTGCAGTAAGTCCTCTGAACAGAGTAAATGCACTGGTGAGCACCATAGTGGAGTTGTCAAAATACCGACAGTCGTACTCAAAGTTACACTCAGTCCTCTTAGTAACCACCCATGAGATCCCATTGCATTGAGAAAAGTGCTGTGGAGAATATCTTTTGTCATGGACTCCCATGGGATAAACCTGAAGTACCAGGCTTTAAGAGGTACTTTTGCCTTCTGCTTCAAAAACATAGATTTCTTTGGTTTTCAACTCTCAGTTGTAGGAGAAAATGAGTGACAATAATCTGAGCTTCTGTAAATCATAACTGTGAGATAAACCAATGGCTGAAAATTGTTTCCAGAAGATTTAGAGGCCAAAGAGTTAGGTACAGGTTGCCTCTGGGGAAAAATAAACACTAGCTTCCTGCAAAAAACCTTCAAGATTGAAAGTGCTTAAGTTCCTTTGTTCCCTTTGAATGTCTCAAGCCTTAATCTTCTATAAAACAAGTCTCTCCAGATTTTGTGACTGCAGAGATCTCTTCCTATTTATAATTAGAAGATAAATGTGATTTCCTTCTTCTAAGGAAGTCGATTTCCTGCTGGCTCATTATATAAACCTGTCTCTGGCTCAGACTTATCTGTAAAAGGCTTTTCCGACCAAGGCAATAAATAAATCAGCATTTCCCGTGGCTGTGACACACGGTCATTTCCTCACACTCCTAGAAACATTTCCACCTGCATAAGTGGTTACAGCAGTCCTCCAAATCATTCTTTTTGACAACCAGTATTTTTAAAAACTGATTTCCTCTCATTTAGGAGCATCCTATTTCTACAGCGCTTCAGAGACTTCTTATAATGACTATAAACAAGCAGACAAAATAGTTGTTAAGGCAAATAAAGATGGAAGAACCTCACTTAAAACAATGTAAGTAATGTTGACAATTTTTTTAACAAGAGAACAGAGCAAAAGGGCCTTATTTTCGGATGGAAAGACAATTATGCCTCCTTTGTGACAAAAAATTACCTTTTCAATGTGTGATTATAATCCTCTTTTCTCTCCTCTAACACATCATGTTATGTTAAAATCTCTTCGCTGAGATCTTGAAAAGCATTCCTACTTCCACCCATCTTATATGCGCTTCAAGAATTCTTTGGGTTTCTTTCCTTTTTCAGTGTTTCTTCATGACTCAACCTAAGAAATCCATCCACTTTTTATTTCAAGTGTTCTCAAAGGAGAAAAAACCCAATAGAAGCTGCAAAATTTGCAAACTACTGATGAAAGGGTATGTCCTCAGAGCTACCCCATACAATGACACTGGTTCACATTTCAGAAACAGTATAGCCAAAATAATACAGTTCTACACCTGGTTAATTAACCCCTCTTCTCAACTGGGTAATTAGCAAAGGTGGATCACCACATTCACATGTTAGGAATGAGCTTAGGCACCTCAGCATATATCCTAGAAGGCAGAAACTCATTGTTTCTTAGGATCTAAATAAACACGGGAAATTCTTGCACGCATTTATCTCTAGGGATTGCACAAGGTGCTGCCAGCTCCTGGATCAGCTCCAGATATGCTTCCTCTGACAAGTGGCATTGCTTGAGTGAGAATCGATTAATTCAGTATTTGCAAAGCAGTTTGAGATTCTTAGATAGGAGAAAAGGTGGGTTGGGGTTTCTTTAATGATTATTATGTGGTTTCTGCCATCTGATCACCTTCCTCCTGGTTCCCATGTAATGACTTGCTAACACGTTAGCCAGAGTTCCCCATCTGCCATGGGGAAATCAATTCTCAGAGATGCAGGTTTCACAAAAAGACTTATTGAAATTTCACCAAAAAAACCCCCAAAAAACAGTGGCTTAACTGAAGCTACAGTAATCAGGACCTGTGCTTGCACTAGCGGAGAGGTACATGCCACCAGCCAGTTACCTGAGGAAAAGGCAGCAGCCAGGCATAGGCATCGGCTGTCCTGGCAGTCCTCGCGCGTGCCTCTGGGAGTAGCAAAGGCAACTGGGAGAGTAGAAATGACCTGGTGATCAGGCCTTGCTAGTTATTCTACTCCCAGGAGGATTTGCTATTTTAATTAATTCCAGTAACATCTTAAACAAAAGAAATGTATTTAAATAGCAACTTCGACAAGCATAACATGATGTACTAGGATCTAGTTATAGAGACAAAGAAAATAGCAGTCACGTACTTATGAAACAAAAGACAGACGTTCTGTTATTCTGTTAACCCATGTTATGATCACTTTAAAAAAGAAAAAAAAAAGACTGCTGTTGTGCAATGGTATTCCACATATGGAGAGGTTTCCACCACAACCTTTAATGGTGCAAGACCCCAAGCAGCGTCCTGCCCTTGTGTGTAGAGACATACTACAACTATTTGGCACTATCACATTGTAAGTTTGCTTTTCATAAAATCAAGACTCATGTAGTCACTCTGTGACTGTTTCACTGATTGTCAATTTGTCAGCTTGTCCTCAGTTTTGTGCTTTCCAAGTTGTGCTCATGTGTGTGTATGGCACAGCTGCACGTAGTAGAGCACTCTGCTATGCCAGTGCATGAGCAGGGTGTGCATTGCTAGTTTCTCTGAACTCCCAGGGAAATAAAGTTTTACTAGGATTTTGCAAACCGCAGCTCCAGCTGACCTCATAGTCCCAGAGCAGACCTCATGGTCTCTTCTTCCTATTTTTCAGTGTTTCTTGTAAAAAACTAATTACTATGTCGGTAAAAGCAAAGGATTCCTCTCTCATGTGAATTATTCCAGCTTTCTTCCACCAGATGAGTAAGAACTTGAGAACAGAATTTCTCTGCCATGAGCACTCTGGTGATGCAGGCTGTCTGCATTCCTGGCAGATTTGTCTGTCCCAGCGCTCTTTTAAGTCATGCTTATGTTGATATAGGTATGTGTGGCATGCATCCATCCTGAGAACCACTGTAAATTATTCCACTGGTTTAACTGTATAATATATCCTGTCACATCGCAAGTGGCTGTGGAGCTCTAAAATGGCAGTACTCCTTATTGAGACAATAGTTTATGAGACCAGAGGATGGCTATACTTCTCTACCTTTTTTTACTTGCTTTGCTCTCAGTACCTTTCTTGATTCAGCCTTTAGGGTTCTTCATCTAACCGACTCTTCCAGTATGGGCTATTGCTAGCAACATCTTCCCAGCTTGTGATATCAATGGTATAAACACCTACTGTAGACTACCAGTCCCACAATTCCACAACAATATGGTCAAATGTGTGCTGGGTGAATGTGGATTGGGGTTTTTTTCAGTGTTAGCTCCTTGTTTTAGCAAAGATGTTTAATCAAACAGCAGAATATTGTAACTGCCTTCCACAAACAGAGAGCAGTCATCCAAAAACACTGATCCAGAGAGGAGAATTTATTCTTGAACCTTCAGATTCAGCCAACACATTCTCAGACTTGATTGTTGCTTTTTTAGATTGGCATTTATTTCAAAGTAATCATAAACTAGCAGAAGAAAAATAATGCAGATCATGAAATTTGTATTCGTGTGTGTGAAAACCATATCATCATCAAAAAGCATCCAAGCAGGTGCTTTTTTACATGAAATGTGGAATGTCTTCCATCTGGTCTCATGAGTAGATGGCCTTTGTCATGCTTGGGGAAAAACTGTGATGAGGAAGCAGAGAAAACTCTGTGCCACAGTGTGCTGATACCATTACCTACTAAAGTGCAACTGCACCACATACTACTCCACAAACCATCCTGCAAAGATCAGACAAGATTTAAAAATATCTTCAGTACAATTCAGTTTACTTTTACAATGGCTGAAAATTGCCATTTCTACAGACCAACCTGAAAAAATGGGTGTTACCTATGTAAACCATGAAAAGAACTTCCTCTCTATCCACACATTTTCCTGGCAATCACCCAGTAATAACGCCTCTGTCTCTTTCTATGTGATCTACTAGCACAGCAGCCTTTCCTGTCAAAGATAGTTCCTTGCCTTGACTAAGGTACCCTGCATTCCTGGCCCTGAGCAGCATTCTGTTGAGATGCAATCACTCCCAGGATGTTACAGGACACTCCTTTCTTCATCTCCGGGTGCTAACTTAACTGGATGGTAGCCAGGGATCAAATCAAAAGAATGAAAATACTGCACTGCCGATGGCCCTAGAGGTGGTATCTTGAGCTAGCTGAGAGTCAGGTCTCCTTAAAGAGCATGCATCCTTAAGTTTTTTACAGTTGCAGGTGAGATGCTCCAGGCTGTGAACATCACTTAGCCACTCCCTTCCCCAACCTGCTAGAACCCATCTCCCACTACTGTGGGATGTGCCAGGGGTCCCCTGTGGCATGCTGCCCAGGCTGAGGGCAGTTGGCTGCTGCATTAGGCCACATTTGGTCTCTGAAGCACTTCCTCATTCTTGACAATCTCAGACTCCACAATGGCAAAGCAGATGCTCTAATAGCTTCCTTCCTTCACCTCCTCCAGGCAGTGAGGCTGGGCATCTCAACAGAGGGCTGTGGGGCTGTGTGGGTGCTGAGAGTGCTGATGATCACTGCTGCCACAGTGGTAGTGTTCACAAGCCGTGTGTTTCATGGTTTTTATTAGTAATGTATCTTCTAATCAGACCACCTTTTCACCAGAATTAGAGGAAGCCTGGATTTATATTGGTGAATTAAAAACTCCCACATCCGGACAGAAAAGCCCCTTTCATGCATACAGCCACAGTAACCCTGACTGTAGCAGGGAAAATTTATCTGTGTTCACAGGAGCATGACAGGCATATGTTAGGTCACAAGAATTTTGTTCAAATATTGATCAACACAACATGGTTACTCTCAGGACACAGTGATCCCATCAATGTAGAGATTTGTAATTAATTTGTTTCTATTTAACAAATAAATGAATATTTATTATTTCTATTACTTAATATATAAATCTGCAGAGTTTTGTTATTTGATTGATAATTCAGGCTAGTTGCATAGCTGTTTCAGTACTGTCAACATTGCCCTCCATCTTTTAGTGTTTACAGATGTTTAATAATCAGACTTTTTCAGATTTTGAAACATAGGTCTATTTAAAAACTTAGAGCATTCAGCTGCATGTTCAAAATTATTTCCAAATGTAGAACTGTAGCCAGGGGAATAGGATAGTCTATCTTTAAAAAAACCAGTGCCCTTTTATAGTGCCTTGCCCTTCCCAAGCAGAATAAACCCAAAAGAAAAATTAGTCTGAGCATTAACCACCTGAGGATCGAGATTCTTTACACCTAATTCCAGATGGCTTTAAAATAAGTGTTTACATCTGACAGCTGTTGAGCATTTCTGGATTCTCATCCCAGGGTAAACATTACCATAGGACATGCATCGTACTCTGATTTATTATTTCTGACTACTGATTCTCAAGGGTAAATAGAGGTCTATCTAAAACACAGATGTTCTTCATTTTTGTTGTCAAACCATATTTCAAAGTTATGCGCTGATGGGAAGTGGCCTCATTTGACTTTATGAAGTTCATTTCTGGAGTGGGAGGTGTGCT
Organism: Oxyruncus cristatus; assembly: GCA_013399855.1. NCBI lineage: Eukaryota > Metazoa > Chordata > Aves > Passeriformes > Cotingidae > Oxyruncus > Oxyruncus cristatus. Next base: position 594,534 of record VXAY01005700.1, read on the forward strand.
GGAACATATAATTTCAGTAGTCTGTGTTTTAGGCATCTCCATACCACTACTCAGGGTGGCAGGAGAGGTACCTGGGCTCAGAACAACTTCTGCAGCTGAGCTGAGCAGGGCTGCTGCTGTTGTCATGTTCCTGCAAGCAGCATGGGGCTGGGGGTGGCTCAGGAGATGTTGACTCTTGCCTTCCCAGTTGCTGCTGAGCTTGGAGCTGGAACTGCTCCTGACAGGAGGCTCTTGCCCTTGTGGGAGTCAAGGAGCCCATGCCTGGAGCCAGCAGGGACCCAGCCCTCCTGCCTGCCTCAGCCCCTAGTTCATATTACAGAGTCTGACCTGTAGTAGAAGCAAATGTCAAAATTTGCTTCTAAACTTGCTACGCAACATGGCAGCTCCCCGCTCTTTCCTTGATCTCAAGAACTTCTTCCAGCTTCCAAAACCCAGCAGAAGCCAGAGCTCCTGCTCTGCACAAGGTAAGAGCTTAGCCTGCCCCTCTTCTGCTGTTCTCCCAGCTGCACAAACCCCACAAAAACAAAGGCCCTTGCCTGGCAGGGACATGAGGTATGACTTAAACTGAGATGTGAGGCATCTTACCCTTGTTAAAACATGGCTCATGTTGAATTCAGAACCATGTATTCAATTGTTCCCCTTGCCTTCCCTCCCGTGCATTATTATATGAGACCTCCTGCAATCCTTATATATTTTAATATAAACACTGATGTTGGATATACCAGAGCTGTCCTTGCCTGCTGCTTTTATCATGGGGCAAAGTACCAGCCAAGGCCCGAATAATACAGATTTCTTAATGCAGATAAAAATCAGAATGTTGGCAGAAAGGCACATGGAGTTTCTGGAATATGTTGTCATACATTTCTAACAGGCAACCCCTTTTAGCAGGCAGAGACCTTCATACTTAAGTCTACTAGAAGTTTCAGTGATGAAAAATTTACATTTGAAAAAAAACAGAGCAGAAAAGTATGTATGTGCTCTTTACATATGATATATTGCAGTAATCAAGTCATGGTGATGCAAAGTACATGGGATAGAGCTCTATATTCTGCTCATAGATGAAAACACAAGGTCTCTGTAACCAGATGCAAGAACAACAACTCAGTCCCTCACCGATGCATTCTCATGAATTTTTGGGATTTTGAAATGTAAAAACTAATCTGTCAGTGTGAGACTGGGCAATGTAGTGGTCCAGAAAAATGTTATGGTCCCACACTCATCAGAAGGTTCTTTTGGTCTGCTGCTGTCACCCCTGCCCCCTCTAAATTTCATGACCCTTAAATGTCTTTGATCTAAATCTATATCCTGAGCACATAATGGAAAAACAAACACATCACTGTGTGAAATTAAGAAATGAAGACAAGAAGTTACTTGTCATCAGTATAATTATGATAAATAATTATAACCCACGAGTTCAAATTTTTTTTCTTTCTCTCATCATGATTTTAGGTTCCTTACCCCTTGTAAGGAGAAGACATTAAACCAAAAACTGAACAATAGTTTTTTTCAGTTTTTACTGTCTACAAAATTCTTCATCCTATATGTGATCCAGAATTTCAGTATCCTACCAGGCTGGAGATACCAAACATTGTAAGCTAAATATTTGCAAGATGAAATGCCACAAAGACCCCACATTAATAGAGTATATCTTGTGAAAATACAGTATAATCTTTTAGAGACAGTGATTTTTATTTTTTGATAATAATCCTAATATCGGGCAAATGCAAAAGCTAAACTTTGACATGTGCATGTGAAAAAATCCCATAATTACTGTGAATATGAATTTGTTTAAATTTCTTCGTGCATGCATTGTACCAGGACTACCTGGTAAGCAACTTATCACAAAGCTCACGTCTGCCTGTTCACACTATTACTTCAATTTTCAGATAAAGCTCTTTTCAATCTCAATTTTGGCTCAGCAGAACCTGTCTACATGAATTATAGTTCAGATTTCCACAGAATTATCTGCCTCAGAAGCAGACATTTTGTGGGACAACACTGTTATACGAATCACACTTAAAATTCTCTAATCTTGACATACAGGAAACGAAGCTTATATTTACTGCACAGACAACAAAGTAGCAGAATAAGAACCCCAATCAAAATCAGTAATGTCTAACAAAAATAAACCTATGACTGATACTCAAGCACAAGAAATAGCCCTATCACATCTAAGCATCATTCCTTCTACAGAATCACTTGTTAGTTTTTTCCTGATGGAGCAAGGAAGTGCTGAAGCCATCACAGCAGAACATGCATCACAGTTACTTTTTGCTCTTTCAGTTACAAAAAGTATAGTGGAACAGAAAGCTTATCAATGGATTTCTTTTGCAAGTAAGTGAGCAATTAAAACAGTAGATATTCTGCCTGCTCCAAATAAAATATAGCAGAAATACAACAAGCAATTATGAAAACTGAACCACCTGGTCTGATTGAAGGTGTCCCTGCTCATTGCAGGGGTTTGGAACTAGATGACCTTTAAAGGTCCCTTCCAACCCAAGCCATTCTATGATTCTATGAAAGTCATAAACATAAGTGGAATAAAATGATCCAACTATAGACTTAAGGGTCTTTCCCTTGTAACACACAAACTGCTGCTGTCATTATTTATCTACCTGAGCTTTCTCCCCATTTGGTTCTAAATTTTCCTGTTCATAATACCTTGAAATCACCTTTGTCTGGCTCAGTAGTTTCGTCTTTCTTTTCTTGAGGTTCACCATCTCTCAAAGAATCGAAGTCTGAGTCATCATCCTAAAGAAAGAAAGAAATGATAAACAATAGTGTTAAAACAACAGCAGAAGCATTATCAGGGTAGATAATTGATTTCTACTTGCAATAATTTATGCTGAAACCTCGATTAGAACAGCCGTTGGCTACACCCAGCTGAGTTACTGCACTCAGATTCATGAACAAACCACCACATGGTGTGGCACACACTGGCACAAAATCCATATCAGGGGTACCCTTTCAACAAGTCAGTGAAGGAAGAGCCATCACAGCTGTGAGGTACCCAAAAGGTGTCTCTGTAACTATTCTGCGAATAAAGGTTTGCTTTTTGTTTTGAATATGATCTTTTGGCAATCTGCTCCTGCTCTTAGCCATGTTAAACCTCAGTTTGAAATATCCTGGAACATATTCTCTGAGTTCAAACACAGAGTGTGAAACTCATTGCAGTTGCAAAATTTTAAATTTAAAGTTTAATTTTTTTTCAGGAAATGAAAGTTCCAAAATAATTCTACAATGTAGGGTGCCTCCCTTTGAAACACTGTGTAGAACACCATTAAAGGAAGTTCCTATGAAAAAATTTTAAAAATATTCTGTTTCTGTTTCCAGAGTACATCCTGAAGTGATGTGCCTTCATTCAGTCATGGAGAACACAGCATAATGTACTACAGTTTAAACTAAAGGCAAATCTTGAAATGATGCAGAGAATGTAAAGCAAAATGGAAAAGTCCAAAAGGGAAATGTGTAAATAAAATTCATTTCTCTATTCCTGGTCTCTATCCTGTCCTTATCCCATTTTTCATTACAAAAAATATGGGTTTGAGACATTATTATACATGTAAAAATTTTGCTATTGATACAGAAATATGAATTTTTTAATAAAAGTAGCATTCAATTACAAAAGAAAAAAGGCATTTTAAATCTGGGTATGGATTCAGGCTGATAATTCAACCCTTAAAGAATGTTTCCTTTCCTGTTCATTTTTTCCAGTTTCTCATCTTTTTATGCCCCCTTAATACCCTAACTTCTCTCATTTTTTCTATGAAGATGAGATCTTTTGCCCCAGTGGATTCAGGAGGACTTTTGCCACTGAGAGCCTTTCAGAGAATATTCCACCTTAAACTCCTTAAGACAGAGACATTGCTGCCTAGTCCCATCAGACAGCAAGTTTGTACACTAGCTTGAATACAAACATGCTCACAAAGCAGGATTTTGTTTTCTGCCAAATGCAGAGGACCTTAAGCAAATTTTTAAAGCCATTTTCTTACCTCTAGTCCTTTTGCCTTTGATAACATCATGGTCTTCCCTAAATTCATGTAATAGAGTGTTTCTGGCAACTCCATGGGCAGCAATTCTTGGGACATGTTTCCCGAATATAGTTCTGGCACCTCCATGGACAGTGATTCCTGAGACATGTTCTCAGGATCTACTTCTGGCACCTCTACAGGTAGGAATTCTTTAGACATGTTTTCAGGATTTACTTCTGGCACATCTACAGATAGGAATTCTTTAGACATATTTTCAGGATATACTCCTGGCATCTCCATAGGCAGAAATTCTAGAGATGTTTTTTCAGGATACACTGCTGGCACCTCCATAGGCAGCAGTTCTAGAGACGTCTTTTCAGAATATACTCCTGGCACCTCCATAGGCAGCGGTTCTAGGGACGTCTTTTCAGGATATACTCCTGGCACCTCCATAGGCAGCAGTTCTAGAGACGTTTTTTCAGGATATACTCCTGGCACCTCCATAGGCAGCGGTTCTAGAGACGTTTTTTCAGGATATACTCCTGGCACCTCCATAGGCAGCGGTTCTAGGGACGTTTTTTCAGGATATACTCCTGGCACCTCCATAGGCAGCACTTCCCAAGACATGTTTGCAGGATGTACTCCTGTGGGAGTCAATGACAAGTTATTTTATAAAATTACCTGAGGCCCCACCCATCTCATCTCTGTAACTAAAGGACTCCCCTCCCACTGCTGAAGACAGTGGAGTGCCAAGGATAGACTGCTCCAGGGAAGGACCTTGCAGCACAAGCAAAACAGCCAAAAGGAACGTGGTATCTTACTCTGGCTGGGAACTTCTCCCAGCCTGTGCCTGCCCTGTGGGTTCTGCACTGCTGCCACCCTTTTACTGTGGTTAGCAGAGTCATGGGCCGTCCTGCCAAGCAGAGGAGAAGCCCGGAGAGCACCACCACTGCTCCTTCAAAGCCATTTCTTCCCCACTTCGGCACAGGGACCGCCCTGAGCAGGGACAGCTCCTGTATGGGGGACACTGAAACCTAAAAAAGGCCTCTGCATGTAAATAGCTACCACTGACTTACCTGTGTGCAGGCACATGCCTGTGCACTTTGGTCAAAGCCTCTCCATAGGTGGGGAGACCCAAACTCGCTGCCTGGAAAGAGGCATTGCCCTGTGCCACACAGTAACCCCCTGCGAGAGGGCCACCCCCACTGCCTGACAGATCACTGCATGGACCTGCACCTCCCAACTCCTCCTGGGCTGCTCCCATTTCTTCTTCCCAGGGGAGCGAGACTAAGGTGTGGGCACAGGGCTGGGTCTTCAGTTTGCAGAGGTGGGCTTATAGGTAGAGGAGGTGAGTGAGGAGCATGGAGTAGCAGTATCAGATTGTGTGTGATAGGACAGTGGGGGAGAAGGAAGTGGACATTTGCAGGGGTTAACAGAGGTCTTAAGGTCATGCAAGCATGACCCAGGATTACTGCTGCATCTGGTAGTACCTCAAATACAACCAAAAAAAGCAAGGAAATATGTAATAGCCAGGCAAAGCTGGTAGAAGTTATGCTTTTATAAATTTTCCAGAGAAAGGCAATTGAACTTTACATGACAACTGTGGGGAAACTCCTGTCGAGATGAATGGAATATAGTATTCAGTCGTTAAGTTTTATTAGTTTTATTTTACAGGGATTTTGTTCAACCTAAGAGCATGAACAAACAAAAGAGCACATGAACATCTCCAGGGATACCCAGTGGAAATTACCATCTTCAAAGACAGAAAAACAAATAAATAACAAACTAGCAGCTCCAGTTAACTGTAGGCTGTGTCATAGCATCTGCATTTCCAGCATGAAAAGTAGCTCTGCCCACACTGGAAGTTCAAGAGCATCTTCTGGCCTCAGGTCACGGACACACTGTGCTGCATCCTGGAGAACTCCTTTTGCAGCTTAATTTAGAGAACAATAATAATTCTTTCTCTCTTTTTTTTTTTTTTTTATCTGATCAGAAAAGAAGACCTGGTTGACCTTGGAAGACCCGTCATGGGACACTAAAAATACCAGGATACTTGTTATTAGAGCAGGCCAACTTTGCCCAGGCTGATTAGTTGAGAGAACCATTAGCATAAGTGATGATAAGTGACAGAAACCCCTTTAAAGTTGGTGAACCTTACAAAAGTTGAGAATCCCTGTCCTCAAGAAAACTTGTGGAAAAGAGAGATGGATTCTGTGTAGAGACTTCCACATCTGCAGAGTGAATTCCCCATGATTTGCGCTCTTGGCTATCTAGAATGATCTTACGACCTTCAGCTAAATCAAGTGCTGAAGTCACTGCTCTGAGTGACTCCAGAGGGAATGCCATAGAGAAAGAAAACTTCAAGGCTTTCATTAACAACTGAACTAGTGCTAGCTCATTTAATCTGAATGTACAAAGCTGCATGGTTTCAATTTCTGGAATGAAAAGCAGAGGCTTCAAGTGAAATGATTTTATTTGTTTACATTTCATATTTCAGTAATTTAAGGACAGATTAAGCAAAATAACCCACCCATTTCAAAGATTCAACAGTAGTTGCCCTGGCAGCAAACCACACACTACTCCTTTAGTGTAGTACTTTTCACAGTTTTATCTTGCTTATCACACAGAATGTGCCAAAATCATCACAACCTTGTACATCCTCTACTGCTTAGTTTTCTTACTCACACTACAATGCAGCTTGTAGAAGCATCACTAACTTGGCAAAGGTACCTGTATTACATGTGACTGCAGAGACAAGCTGCGGAGAAATGGAGCCCCATGACAAACATGTTTTTCAACATGTTCAAATGTAGCTTTGTGATTTCTTTTGTCACAGTCTTGGATTAGTTTGAAAGTGCTGATAGCCAGGTCCCCCTAAATGCCTTGCAATAGTATATGCTTTTCCTAGCCTTCAAATGGACCAGGCAAAATGAACCTGTGGTTATTCTGACAAAGTGGAAACACAACCAAGACTGGCTATGACCATCTCACTATTCTCTGACATCTAGATGTTTCTGTACAAAAAACAGCACTGGAGAGCGGGGTCAGCTGGGCATTCTGGCTCAGCTACATACTCTTCCTGCAGAAGGAGTGTTGTCTTAGGCCATCAGTTTAGCAGTTAGTGCAGGAAGGAGATATGGAGCAGGAGAGAAAATTCACAGGAGACAGGGGCACTACTGTTGTTTGTTATCTTAGTCCTGTAACAAGTAAGACAGAATCTTCCAGAAAATCATTTTAAAGCAAGTTTAAAAGTACTAGAATATATTCTAGTTAAGGCATGATGATCATTCTGAGAAAAGTATGGCACTTTATATCCATTATACAGATGCATCAGCATTTGTATACGTGTAGCATTTAATTAGAACACAGCTCTGATACTGAGAGTTATTACTTTCCCAGTAGAGATACTAACACTATTAATGACTTTGCACATCACTGCACTCACAGTTAAATAGTCTTTATGTTTCTTTCATGCAACAGTTACTAATGCACTGAATAAAGCCCAGAACTTACCATGCCAGTCTTAGAGCTGCCTAATTGAAGTGTAAATTTATGCTCCATTTTGTCTCTCTCTGTTTCTATGCATGCTGCATATCTACAGTCCTCAACTGCTACCTGTACAGTGAGAAAGTCCTCTGTGCCTGGAGTTGTGTCACTGTCAGATGTTTTTCTATATCTGGAGAAAGTTTCCCAGGACTGCAGTCAACTAGAAGAGCAGTTCCCAAAGCTTTTTAAATTACTGTTCACTCTCAATATTTCTACAGGCTTACATGCAAGTTTATCATATCCTCATAAGATGGAACCATCAATGTAACCAGTACAATGCTTCCTCCTACAGTGGGTTACAGACCATCAGTTCCTGCACCTGCAGAGATCATGAACTAGAGATTAAGACTGACCAGGAACATGAAGGATTTTCTGAATACTTATCTGTATGTGGGACCAAAGGATTTAACCTTTAACAAATTCTAGGATATCATCTGTTAAATCTCGAAACCAAATTACACCATATTTGGCTTAGTAGATACTAAGTTGAAAGAAATGCAGCTTAAGGAGGAATTTGGAGCATACTTTCTTTTAAGACTGGGTGTCATCCAGCTGAATAGCAGAAATTGCAAAATTAATGAAACAACTGTCAATTGCTCAAGATCTAGAAGTGCATGTTAATTTATGTAGACACTTGCAGCTCCTTACCTGGTAGTTATCAGCCTCCAAGGATACTCCATTACCTCCGCAGAAGAAAGGAAATAGGAGGGGAGCAAACTAATTTACAGATTATTAGCTGAGGGAGAGAAGGTTGCAATAAGCAGCAGCTGGCAGGAGAAGTCAGTCTGCTAGAAGACAAGGGACCATCTTTTCCCAGTGTTTAAAGGCAGAAAAAAAGAAGAGAGAGCTGGGACCTAGGAAGCACTCACAGTGTGCATATCAGGTGTCTGTAAGACCAAATGATCAGAACCCCAGCAGTGAGATTTAATGCCATGACATGTTTTAGATTAGAGATTTTTAGTTGCTATTCTTTTTAGAGGATCAGTCTACCAAGACAGCTTTGAAGAAACTAGAGGAGGGATATACCATTATCTCCATTTTGAATGTTTGTCTTTACCACCTTACATTCCTGATTTCTTCTTTCTTTTTTTTTTTTTCCATTCCTTGCCACCTTTTCTTTACCATTGACTTCTTGGATTTCCAAAACATATGTTTCCTTCCTATGACCGTCTGAATACCACATAGCTGTAATTCAATTTTTCACTTTTTCTTGAGTATTATAGTTTGTTTCCTTTCTCTCCTTTCTCCCTCCTTGCTTTTTATACCCTCTATTTTCTTAATCTTTCCTCTTTGTCTTACATGTCTCCTCCATACTGTAATTGTACCTCCGGAAGCTTCAAGTTTGAATAATGGAGGTTTGGTCATATTTGAATAAGCATCAATACTACAAGAATTAGGGCAGTTGGGATCAGGCTGTGACATCTGGATGAGATATCCAACTGCACAGAGAAAAAGGGATAAGCAATAGTGTGTTGAAGGGAATATAAAGGAGACCTCAGAGCCCTGGGAGGAAGCAACTGAAGACATGACAGGACATCCTAGAGTTTTGATATCATCAGGTGGAGGTGTGGGAGAAGTGCTTTACGAACACTGCAGGTGTGCTAGGCTTCAGCTGGAACCCTACAAGGGACAGACTTTCAGGAGGAACTGAAAGGTGCAAAATTTGAATGGCATGAAGAACACACAGCTCTCACCCATTGCTAACTGCTGACCAGCATACCATGGCCAGGTATGGTATGCATGAGGTATGGTATTCCTCCATGAGAAAACAAGGCCCTGGTGGCCTCCTCTGCAGCATTGCCACTCTAGTAAGACAGTAAGATACTGTACACACACAGCAAAGCTGTGTGAGCAGGTTTTGGCACAGGGTTTCTCAGAAGGGAGTACTTCTCTACCACCCACGTTCTCCTTTATCTGCTGTGGCACACACATTTCCCATCGCTCACGTGGTGCAACCTGTAGTCACATAAATGAATAGCTCACTTCACTTAGAATGTTAGCAATAATCTCGTATGATCAGTTTTTGTGTTACAGAACAATGTAAAATGGGTTAAAGAATCCCACTGCTGCTTTCCTCAGGTTCCTATGGTCTGAGTCACCCCACCGAGCTGCCCAGTTCTTCATGCACCTTAGTGATAATCAGAAGGGCTGGGGCAAAGGCGCAATTGCATGCTAATCCCTTCACTTACTTATAGATAATGAATAGGTAAGAAGGAAAAGCCAGACACAGAAAAGATGCAAAACATATTAATTATAAGTAAGGAGGTCAGCGTGTTAGTGTTTGTAGTTCCTATTACCACATCTACCGAGAGTTTTAACTTCTAACACATTTAGGAAAAATCATGTTAACTCCTGCTGATGCTAACACCATGATACAGTGTGGTCTTAGATTTCTGCAGTGCTTCTCTCCCCTCTATTTTATTTCCTCTCTTGAAGGGATAATTCCATGAAGACACTCCTTTTTCCTATAAAAGGGGACCCTCCCAACCTGCAAAGCCAAAAAGGGCTTTTAAATGCCCACATTTACAGCTGTTACCTACATTCTTTCAATGCCTCAGTACTGCCCAGAGGCAGAGCACAGGAAACATACCCCATTAGCAGCTGAACCAGAACAAAAAATGCCAGCAGACAAAGCCACACAAAATCTCCATGCTGGCCTGAAAGAACGGATTACAAGAATCTTCTGCAAGTGTTCTGTGCAATTAGTTAATAAATGCAATAATGAAAAGCAAGCTGAGCCTACCAAATTAACCAACCCCCCAAGACACAAACAAAGCACCTCTACTAAACATGGACCAGGAGTTCTGATAGATGGTAGTCAGGAGAACAGGCCACTGCTGAGGAGCAATCACCTGGAGACACTTCTACAATATCTCAGAGAAGAAGAAAACAACTGCAGATGACATGACGGGGCTGGTGTCTCACCTCTCTGCTTAGGGAGTTGCTACATATCCCTGGGTGAAGGCAGCTGGTGCCCCAGGAAAAGGTTGTCTGGATGCAGGCTTAAGCCAGACCTTTTTAAGGGTCTGTAGCAATGCAGGACATGCAGGTATTTTCAGGGTAAGAAGCAAGGGCTTTGCTTGTGACTCAGGTGACTGTGAGTTTATCTGAAAGAAGGCATGGATGTTTCAGGATTGCAAGGGGAGAACTGACAAGATCCAATTATGGTCTAAGAGCTTTTCCCACACTGAGAGCAACACTAGGAGCTATCATGTGGGCCTGGTCAAACTGCTGGGAGGTGGGACAGACTCAGCCACTGGCAGGTGCAGCAGTGGCACACTGGTAATAAATGGGGCCTCCCTCCCTTAAACTAGCTGTTGCTGTTTTAACAGAAGACATCAAGGGAAGCAAAAGGGTATAGTTAAAAGCAGAGATGGGAAGAGAGAGGCAGGCTTCTTGAAATTTGGTGTCATCAAAGGACTTGGATGTCCAGGGTAGGAACTTCATTTGCAGATCTTTAAGATGCCTGAAACCTCAGCTACAAGATGGGCTGCCGGGAAAAGTAGCAAATGCATGTGTCACACCAAGTGGGTTTGTCATAATGATAATCAGGGAAGCCTAGGAGGGAGCTGGAGTTGGGACAGAGAAGAGGCAATGCCAAAGGGACCAGATGACTCAGCAACAGAGATCACAAAGTGGGGAGCCCTTGATGAGCACCAGCAAGTAAACAGCCATTTCAGCACACAAGAGGTTTGAACCAGGACTGCAAATTGGGCAGAGGTGTGAGGGCCTGGAAAATCAGCTGGGATAAGGACACAGCACACCCAAGGGTCTGAGGTCATCAGAGGTGAGCATGGGAGACTAAAGTCAACAAAGGCTAGAGGAAGACATGGAGTAAAGGAATGCTTGAAGAAAGAGAGACATATAATGATAGTAAGAGGGAAGAGAAATTTTCAGCCTTTTTGAATTAAAAATTTACTTTCTGTTTTGGTTAAGATACAAGATATTCGTAGTTCTGTGTTTGCCATTACATGTTACTTCAGCACAGACAAGTTGCTGCATTTCATTTAAATTTGAAGTAATTAAGGGCTGACAGAAGCATTAATTTTTTTTTTTAGATTGGTATCTTTCTTGTAATGGAACAGATTTACATAGTATTTTTCTTACTAAAATCCTTCATAAAGCAAATAATTATTTTGGTTTTCATCTCAAAAATAAGCAGTTTCAAGAAATTACCTGCTGCTATTTATAGTACTTGCATAGATCCTGTGTTGCTTGTAGACAGCCAGGGATTGACAATGTCATGCAATTACCCATGAATTACCCATGGATATCAGTGTAAAGCACTTGGCTTGCCTTCTGACCACAAAATCTATCTCTCAGTTTTGATGTTTTAATTCTCAAAGCATCCCATCCCACAATAACAAGAAATACTACAAAAACTGTTGAAATTAATGGGATGTGGATACTGTGCTGGATCCTCTAAGTACCATGACTATTCAGTGAAAAGCAGAACCCTGGATTAGGCACTTATGCCTGCACTAGAAGAGCTGATCCTGACTCACAATATGGTTTGAAAGAGTAATTTCCAAGAGATTTTCAAAAACTAAATACTATTGGTGTAATAAAGCTTCTACATTTAGAAGTAGAGAAAATGTGTATTTTCCATGTGTAATCTCAGATTTTCTTTATGTTTAGCTTGGCACATTATTTCTAACAAAATTCCTTACTGACACTATGGAAACTATAGTTTTTATGTTCTTTGAAATTTTCTAAATTTATTATGTATTTTTCTGTTGCACTAGATTTGTAATAAATTAAATATCTGTAGCTAATTTGTCTTCACTTTGCATATAACTTCTGGTAGTATACCGAATTTTGAAAGAATTTGTACTGCTGTCCCAGATTCATGCATTTAAAAAACTTGCCAATAAACCTCACATTTTCTAACCTTGAATTCACTGCATATACACATATACGCATGGAAAAAAATATTCACCAGTAGTGAAATCCAACATAAATTAAGCACAAGCCTAATCATTCTTTTGTTTGATTGGTTTATCTAGATTGGTTTATCTGCCATGTGGTAGAGAGAAACCACAGGCTCAGACAAGTCTGTAGTTTCCATAGTTTATTGTGCTCATTCACAGACAGGTCTTGATTCTTTTGCAGGAAGAAAAATAATCATTCAGATATTTTTGTGAAACTCAGGAGAGTGTTTATTTTTTGCACTGTCGTTTCTGCTCTATGGCTGAATTCAAAGCCTGAAGGATCAGGTGTTGGTTGTTCTGAATGTTGTAGCTGGTCAGTTCTATCAGCTTGTCAAACTCCTCCCCTGTGTAGGTAAAGCTGTTTAAGCAGTATGGGGAAAAAATGGTGGAAACATCCACGTTCCCCTGCGCCATCTCAGCAGGGCCGCGCTCCACACCTGACAAATAAAGAAAGGTTGTCAGTGGGGTAAAGATTTGGTTCCACCTCCCACTTTCCAGGTGGGGCACAAGTTACTCCTCACTGCCTTGACAACTGCATTTCTATCCCATGGGAAGCACAGCAGGGGAGGGCGGAGACCACACTAGACCGTGTCTCCTGTCCCAACACAGCCAAAGGGCAGGCAGGTGGTGGGAGGACCATCTCTGCCCCATTGCTTACCTGGCTCTTTGTATTTTCTGAAGGAGTCATTCACCAGTGGGAAAAACACCACTGTCGGTGCCTCTGGGATCTCTGTGTCTTCAAAGATGTAGCACTCCTTTAGATTTTTCTTTTCTTCTTCACTCATGTGGATTTTGGGAAATGGGATTCCCTGTTTTTGGAAGTACTTGGAGGCTTCTTCCAAAGGCTGAATTCAGACAAAAAAAAGAAAAGGTCAGAAATTCTGCCACACGCCACCACTTTTCCTAGTGCACAATGCATCCACCAAAAGACCTTCACAGAGATACAGGAGCAGGGTTTGCTGACAATATTTCTTCCGTCCTTGTCTCTTACATGAGATATTAAGGACTAATTATTAACAGAACAACAGTTCAAGGCTCAGCCTCCAACTTGCACTTCTGATAGTAGTTCTGCCTCACCCTCCTCAACAGCCTTAACCTACAAGATAGGTAAGATGTTCAAGGCTGTGCGAAGGGTGGCCTTGAAGCTTAGGACACAGAAACACACCTTTCTTGGAGAAAATCCTTAAATGAGTAGAATGGACAGGAATCTGAAATAGTACGGCTTTTAAACGCAGATTCAGAGAAGAACAAACACTTTTTTGACTCTGTGTAAAATATTTAAAAGCCTCTAATCATTTTAGATGCCTTAGAATGGTTCTGAAAAGTGATGTAAGCAAAGAGTGATCAGGAAGCAAACACAATCTAAACTGAAACGGAAATCTGGCAGTAATTTTTGAAAATAGGATTTTTGTTTCTGAGTCTGGTTGGCACGTATGAAAGTTTTGATATTCAAGAACTTCTGTCTTATCCATATATAGTAAAAGGAATTATATAACAGATTATAAGCTGATATTTGAAACAGCAGATGTGCTGTCAAAGGACAATTCCTTTCCACAATTTGGAACAACAAAAAAATCAGTTACTGTTCTAAGGACAACTGGACAAATTACTTCTAATTATACTGCATGTGGGTAACTTTAGATGGATATCACAAGACAACCAAAATGAGTTTATCAGTGGAGGTAGTACTACCAGATAAGCATACCATGTGAAGTGTTGTCTTGACAGACATATCAAGATCAAAGGAGCACACATGTCTAAGAGATAGCATTTAGCTCTTAGAGGGTTAATTAAATTGAAATATTTAGAAAAACTCATACTACTTCTCTTCTCTTTAGGAGATTTGCCATGTTTTACCAGCACCACTTGAGAGACCTAGGCATCTGGACAATGGAATCTGCAGACCAAGAATCCTTTTCTCCCATCAGTTTATTCTTCATAAATTATTCTGAATCCTCAGAACTTAAGGAGGGCTAAGAGGACTAAAAGGCAGCAGTTGTTATCAAAGAAAACAGAGTGGTCATCGCACCAGTGTCTGTGATCCAGAAGAATAGTTTAAGTGCAGAACAACATCCACTTTCCTCTCCGGCCTCATGAGTGGTGGATAGCTAATATCGATGTATCCTGCCGTGTCTGCCAAGCACATGAATTCTGCTGTTTCTGTCAGCTGGTTGGGGAAATGCTCTAGTACAGTATCTAAAAGGAAATATTTTTTGTAATTAATGATTCACTGAAGAAGTAATATATCTGTTGTTTGACTAATAAGGGAGAAAAAATGCTTCTTGACTCTCCATTGCATTTTCTTTCCAAGATTCTGGCACACTACAAAAACTCAAACTTGACACAGGAAAGAGAGACCTGTTCAAGGTAAAAAGACAGAACTCTTTNACTCTCCATTGCATTTTCTTTCCAAGATTCTGGCACACTACAAAAACTCAAACTTGACACAGGAAAGAGAGACCTGTTCAAGGTAAAAAGACAGAATCACTCCAATGAGCAGTAATTTCCTTTCCCTGTAATCAAGGGAATTCCTGAAGCTGATTTGGCTGGATGAAATTTAAATAGTTATCTCGAAATATTTGTATTCAAATGTTCATCCCCTGCCTTCTCTTCACTGATGAAAACACCAACCATTTAAGAAGGGAACAAATAATATTCAGGAGTGTTTACCTTTCCACATACAGAAGTTTTTGCTTTGAAGGTATTCATTGTGCACTTGTAATCCCTTCAGGAAGTTGTAGAACTTTGAAAAAATCACCCGCTCTGTCAGTAGCCGCCGAATAATGCCCATGATACCACATTCAGGGGTCACTAAGTAAGTCTCCAACTCATGGCTCCCATCTGCTGGAGAGGGCTCATCTCCCGAAGGGTAGAGAAGAAGAAGAAATTGTAGTTTTGATACAGTTCTTTGCAATACTTAAAATACCAGAAGGCATCTAATACTTGCTAGAGAAAAGAAGATCCTAGTAGGACATGGCAACATACAATTAAACAAATGTCAAAGTAGGAACAAGAAGGAAATCAATCTTCAGTAAAGCATATTCCATGAAAAACAGAGTCAAAATGGCAACAAACTTGCTAAAGCTGGAAAAAGTGATCTACTGTTTGATAGAACCCATAGGCTGATTCCCTGTGTGAAGCTCAGGCTAGGCTGTGAATCTGTACCCATTTCTTTCAAAATTGATACAAACTGGCTTTGCAAAAAAAAAAAAAAAAAAAAAAAAAAAAAAAAGTTGTCAGGAGACTTAGACATCCAGAAAAGAGCATAGAAAAAGAGTTGTGCTAAATGGCACCTTATCAGATTGGGAAAGAGGGACAATGACTTTCTATCATAGGCTTTTATTGAGCTCAGGATTCTGCAACACTTCCATGGAGAAAGTGATGAAAAGCCCATAAACCAAACTCACTAACCACATTTGAACTAAAAAGGACAGTCAGCACCTCTCAGGAAAACACAGGTTTACAACAAGATCAAAGAAAACTGTAGTGGAGCTCCAAGTAATTGCTATCCCTAAGTCTTCAACAACAACATAAGAAAAGCACCATCTGCTGAGGCAGACAGAGAACACAGCACTGATATGTTTGTTAGAATGTGAAGATTCACTGAAGGGCCCCTGGCAAAGACTGTTTATAAACTTCAGTAGTTTCATATTTGCATAAATTCAGTCCAAGGGAGACTAATGGAAATAATATTGCTATGAAAGAATTCAGAGGGGAAACCTAGTTCAATATAGCTGGCAATATGAAATCTTGGGATTTATGAGATAAAACAGAAGTGTAACTTACCGACATCAACAGCCCTGTGTTGGGTACACCTCAGCGAGCGCCTTTCTGTAGGATTTGATGAATGCCAGGCATCCAAGAGATTGTAGGAAAAGACATTGCTCCATAGGCCTGTGCAACGGTAGAGAACAGGGAAACTTCTTCAGAAATGTTTCAATGGGAAATATACCTAAAAAAAAATAACTTCTCAGCTTTGCAAGGGGTATTGGAAAGCCTCAAAGTTTTCAAATTATCACCAAAACTTGTGTGAAGTTCTTTTCAGCAACTAGCATTCTGTCCTCAAAGAGGAACCTAAATAGTTTAAAACGTTATGCAAAGCCTTTAGCCACTATAAAATGTTGCCACATACAAACCAACATTTTCCATACTATAAGCAACTGTCATCAGAAAGCAAACCCAAATCATTTCCTATAAAATAAGGGTCTAGTCTACAAAGTATGTCATATACAACTGGATACTCAGTTAAAGTTTGGAAGCTGCTCCTGGACAGCTAAGAGTCAAATGGTTAGAGTACGATTTGGGATTTCCTGCAGAAGAGTCCTTTAATACAAGACATCTTCACTGTCCCTTGTAAGATTTCTCTTTGCACAAGGTCCTGTGAATGAGACTTCTCTTCCTCTTCTCGTTATTCTCACTCCCATAGTGCTTCATCCACTTTTTCCCTCCCATTTAAAAGAACATCTAAAAATATCTCCAAAGTCCAGAAATCTCCAGAAGTCTCTTGGATCTTGGAAAGTATCTGTTCCTCCACAACTGTGCTACAGGCCTTGAGAGGAAGAAGGCAGTGCAGTGCTATGCCTTGAAAATCTCCAGAAATGAGTTTTGCAAAAGCCATACTTTGCAACGGATGCAATAATTTGAGTTGCACAATACAATAATTATTCATTTCATGAACTAGTAACAGATATACAATTCCTTTTTAAACCTGGTTTGCTCATGAAGTGGGACAGGGAGCCAAGGGTCTGCTTCACAGGAAGTCCTTGTAAGAATAGGACTGACTTAAGAAATGTTAAAAATACATAACTAAGAAATCACATTGGGGCTCTCTGGCTCTACATTTAGGTGGCAACAAGAGTTCATTTGCACATAATTACTGGCTAGTTTCTGTCAAGACAACCTCCTCTCTCTGCAGCTTGAGGAGTTTCTGTTCAGCCCTGCTGTGAAAAAGCAGCTCCTCTGGTTTCTCCTGTCTTCTCTTGGTGTCTTTTCACTCCGTAACTCTTCTGGCTCCCTCAGCCCTGGGACACTGTTCCTGCATTTTAATGTCTTTCAAAAATTGTTATCTCCCCAGAACTCGGTTATAATTACATAGCAATGTTGCCCTAACCTCTTGCACTGAATTATCTTGGTACCTATATTTGCTGAAGTAAGAACTATGGAGAGAGACAGTATATTTTACTAGGCTGACAGAGTTGAAAAGAGAGGACAAGCTCTCATACACCCCAGGCATTCTTCTGGAAACCTGAGGGTCTTGTATCCCCATAAGCTCATCCAGTCTTTCCAGCTCTAGCCACTGCTCTTATAATAGGTCTTTCCTCTCCCTTCAAATGACACCTTGCTTTTATCCTTAAACGATCATGCTATCACTAATAGTACATTTTAATCATAACGCAAGAGGGCATTGCATGTGGTATCACTAGATGGCAACATTGCTTTAACTCTCTACCTTATCTTTTATAAAGCTACACCTGTGGCTGTGGGGTCACCTGCCTCAGGTCTAAGGTTGAAAATAGCCCTCTGCCCAGGCTGGATGTGTTGGGTGTGCTTGCTACCTGGACACCTCAGGTATGAACTCACTACCCCACTGTTATTGAGAAACTGCAATGCATGAACACCAAATACAGAATACTACATGGTGTTGCTGGTTGCATGGATTTTTCCCTTTATAAGTAAACCATTTCTTGCCAGTAACTTTTGCTGTCTTGTTGTGTGATGTGCTTATTTACATGTAAAATATCTGTTGTTAAGGGTTTAAGAGTAGATGGACTCATCTGCAGACAACTTCACCTCAGAGAACAAACATACAATGGGATATAGTAGAGATTTCCAGTATTATGCAAAATTAAAGAAGAATTCCATAAAAGCTGCAAAGCTGTTTTTCATAAATTGATGGATGCTACCTACTTTACTAAGAATGATAAAACTCAGTGATATATCATGATAACAAAATTGCAAAGAATTTAGACTATTAAACTTGAAAAAATATCAGTAGCAGTTCAGAAAACTACTAAAAAATGCCATATTTTATAATAAACTCAGTAAAAACATTGCTTTTTGTTATAAGATCATGCCATTCATAGACAAATTTGATTTTAAGATTACAGTTTCAAAATACAAAGGTTTTTTGGGGAACTCTGCTGGTGATTGGTTCAAAACAAGCCTAATCTTTTCAACCAGCCCTGAAACTTCAGGGCATGAGAGTCACTATTCAAGACAAAAGCAACAGTGAACAACGTGATCTGAAATTTCCTCTAAGTATTTTTTAGCCAACCTCCAGTGTCTAAGGAATTCAGTCAGAGGTGAGAACAACATGACATAAAATTGGTTTCAGTCCTGCATGATGCCAGGCACTGGTTGCAATATGCAGGGTTTGCCTTATTTTAAAAATACAGTACATTTTTCTGCAATTCAAATTTTTGCAATGGAGCACATCACCTTTCATGAAACAGATGCGTGATTCTGGGAGCTTCTTCATAAGGTGACCCATGAAGAACTCACTGCCAAAGTCCTCTGCACGAATGAAGGCACCATATTTTAAGAACCCAACCTCATAAGGGGTGAACTCCACCCATTCTGCAGAGACACAAAATGAACTTTTAAGTCTCATTCGTATCCCTACTTCCCTGCAGGACGGGCTCTGAAATGGTAAAAAAGCAGCTGCAGGGCAAACCCTATCATCAGGGCGACCACAGCCTGACCTTCCTCATGGTAAGGAGGTATCATTCAACTGGTTTCAGCTGCTCACTCAGTAATCTTTCCCATTCTCGTTCATGCAGAACTTTCCAATGACCCTCTCCACAAAGAACATAAGTGAAGTTTATATCAGAAGGGGTCAGCCGGTTACCCCACATGTGAGAAGTTGGTTTAGAAGTACCTTGGCTGTCTTTAAACCATCCCCAAAATTTCTTCTGGCCCCTAGAAGAGGAATTCCTCCCAGAGCCTAGACACAAAGTTTAGAAATGGAAAAAAGAAGTTAAGGAGGAAAAAAACCTGTTTATAAAAGCTATAGTTCTGCAGTACAAGAGGTTGCAGCACATGCAGTAACTGATAATGCAGATCATTTAAACACCAAACGAGCCCAAGTTTGCCATCACCTTTGAACTCTGAAAGGCTGTAGTCTTCTTTGATGTTGAGGATCATGTAGATAGGTAAGGGGTTTTGACCCTGACTCAATGCCTGTCGCTCATCTGAGAGTTTGTGGTTATTCTTCTGTGAATTGATGGGAGACAAAGGGCAAAATCAAGGGACCTTCTGGTCATAGTCTTTGGGCTTGCAAGATTACAGCAAAATAAATATCTATTTCCCTCTTAATTTCCTTATTCTCTATACTCATTTTGCATCCAAACATTTTTTAACTAAGGCATGACCTAAACATTTACAATACACAACAGCTTATTTAATTACAGGTAGAGCTGTAAGACAGTTTTTGAAAAAATTATCTCCTGCTCTTCCCAGTAAATATATCCACTTCACATGGATATTTAAGTTCACACAAGGAGGAATAGAGGAAAGGAAACAAGTAAGGACTCTGCAGTTAGGTGCTCAGATACTCACACTTGTAGAAGGAAACACAGGTTTTCGGCCCTTCAAAATACCCCTTGAGCTGCTAATTATACATTAAGAGATATATGGAGAAAAAACTCTCAGCAAGTTCACAGAAGACACTAAGCTGGTTGGGAGTGTTGATCTGCTGGAGGGTAGGGAGGATCTAGAGTGGGATTTGGACAGGTTGGATCAGTGGACCAAGGCCAACTGTATGAGGTTCAATAAGGTGAAGGGCCGGGTCCTGCAACTGGGTCACAGCAACCCCACGCAGCGCTACAGGCTGGGGGAAGAGTGGCTGAAAAGCTGCCCAGGCAGAAAAGGACCTGGGGGTGCTGTTTGACAGCCAGCTGAACACAAGCCAGCAGTGTGCCCAGGTGGCCAAGAAGGCCAATGGCATCCTGGCCTGTATCAGAAGTAGTGTGGCCAGCAGGACGTGGGCAGTGATTGCCCCTTTGTATTCAGCACTTGTGAGGCCACACCTCGAGTACTGTATTCAGTTTTGGGTCTCTCACTGCAAGAAAGACACTGAGGTGCTAGAGCATGTCCAGAGACGGGCAATGGAGATGGTGAAGGGTCTAGATAAAAAGTCTTATGGAGAGTGGCTGAGAGAGCTTGGGGTTGTTTAGCCTGGAGAAAAGGAGGCTCAGAGGAGACCTTATTGCTCTCTACAACTGCCTGAAACGAGGTTGTAGGCAACTGGAGATTGGTTTCTTCTTCCAAATAACAAGTGATAAGACAAGAGGAAATGGACTCAAATTGTGCTGAGAGAGGTTTAGACTGGATATTAGGAAAAACTTCTTCACTGAAAGGCTGGAACAGGTTCCCCAGGGAAGTGGTGGAATCACCATCTGTGAAGGTGTTCAAAACACATGTAGATGTCCCACCTAGGGACACGGTTTAGCAGTGAACATGACAGTAATAGGATAATGGTTGGACTTGATGATCTCAGAGGTCTTTTCCAACCTCAACAATTCTAAAATCCCTTTGATATTCAGCAGAAATCATCTACTGGATGATGCTGGCTTGCTCTCAGGCTAACATGTGTCCCTGGAGCTTCATGTTCTATGCAACAGTATTCAGTAGCTGTTAGGGGAAACGCTACCCCATCACTTAATGCTTTTTCCAGCAGAAGCCCCCAGAAATCAACGCTAGAGATCTGGTAACCCTCTTGCTTCCGCAGTTTTAGCTCCTTGGCATAGTATTTCAAGCTTTCCAGGGAAAAGCAGCTAAGCTTGCATTTGGTCATATGTCTGCGGACTTCTCCAATCGGTCTGGATAGATCCTTATGTGACCACTCAGTGTTCTGATACAAATGTGACAAAGTCCTGCAGAAAAGAAAGGAAATGCATTGTCATATACTTGAGACCCTCCCACTTTTTTAGACTTAGATTAAAGGTCCACATCAAATGAAACAGCTGCAGTTCATTAAAAACATCTTTTGGACTCATTTATTATTGAAAAGATTTCTTGAGTTAGAGGACTCTCCCAAATCACTAGTGAAACCTGAGGACTTGCAAAAAGCCCCCCCTTGCCATTAAGGCTTATGCATAAGGCTGTGATTTTCACCAGAGTGACTCAGTAGGAAATATCCTAGAGCTGAAATAAAAAGTCAAGGAAAATGTTGTTCCCTGGAAGAAGTGGCTACACTGGCTCAGACAATGTGCTCCTAATGCAGCAATGAAAAAAGCTTGAGACAACCAGTACACCCTTCTTTACCAAAATGAAGAGGGTAAATAACTCACACAGCAGGCTATAGAAGAGATGAAGGATGTCTGTGTTCAGGATCTCCTTACCATGTTGAACCAGATGACCCAGTGATGTATGAAATAGCATCCAAGAGACCCAGCTTTTGAAGACCCAGCAGGTTGCCTAGAAGGGATGTCAGTGCCCGGGTGCCACCCCCTGTTGTCATGACTGCTACAACTGGTACCTGTTTAAACACCAACACAGCAGTGGTAAGCAACACCTTTTTTACCAGCACATGTAATCAGAGCTGAGTAAATTGTAGCCTTTCAGTCCCATAAGAAATTCCAACATTTCACCATTTCCCCAACTTGGGGGTAAAAAGATGAAAACCGGGTATTTTGCACAGGGAAAAAAGAAAGAAAAAAAAAAAACAACACTAAAATATAAGCTAAAAAATAGCTGATTTTGAGAATTTTGGTTAAAATCAATCATCTTTTATTCTAGATTGGTGCATGCTGGCTTATCAAAACAGCTCAAAACTTACAGTTTCAAGGCATTTGAATATTAGACTGAATTTTCCTTACCAAAATATCATCACATGAGAGTTGTATTTTGAGGACAAGCAGAGCTCATCCTCTCTTTTAATTCAAATATAATGGCTAGATTACATTTCCTACGAAGTACCTAGAGCATATAATTGCAGTGATGAAATCTAATTGCATGGAAATCTCCATTGTGTTACAGGCAGCCAAATTCCTCCAAGGAACCCACTGAGAGAAGATGAGCCAATTGACATTTCCTACACATATTTCCAGGCAGCTGCATCAAAGAAGTACTCAGCTTTTTCCTGATTCAAATCGAACATTTCAGGTCAAAGCAAAGTATTTTGGTTTGGGGTTACACAACTATAAGGAAACATTCTCTTGCTGGAAAATCTGATATTAGTAGTAAGAAGTACTTCCCCCTAAAAAATTCTTGTACTTAAGAAACTGTTTTTTTTCACTGAAACTAGTGTGCCAATAATAAACAATATGATCAGTTTGTGAGCAGGGGCATCATTTATAGTGTCCAAAATGATGCTGTCATATATTGCCTAACATGCCTTTGTTCCACCTGTCCTGGACGAAGGGAAAAGCACAGATGAAAAAAAGAAAAAAAAAAAAAAAAAGGAAAAAAGGCTGATTTATGGCGTTCTGTTTTCTGGATAAATATGTACCAAGAGGGTTTGATGCTACCTTGGCTCTCACATTGTTTCACCTAAACATTTCTCAACACTTTATGTGGGACAGTGAATGTATCAGGGCTAGTTAAGGAATAATATGTGAATGGCTACAAGCATAACACATTCCTGTTACACAGCATGTTACCATCCCTATGGTCCTCCCCCATACCTCATGATCTTGAAGGTCTTGCTCTAAATGAAGTGCTTTTTTCAGAGCAGAAGCCACAAACTTCTTCCTTTTCTGTAGAAAATTTTTCTCCTCCTTACACAGATCAAACTCCAAGCGGACATCTAAGTTTCGTGACCTCAAACAAAGTCCAGGGTTGAATAGGGTGAGCATGATCACTAAAAATTAATGTCTGTACCCATGCTTACAAGTCATGACTGTATGATTAGGCTTAGAATAGTTGCTACCGTGGCCCAACAAAAGCATATCACAGATAGTATAAATAAGGTAGAAAAAAGGCTGAGGAAGTGTAAAAAGTAGCAAAATCTTACAGAAAGCAAGAAAAACATTCTTTCTTACTACACTGATTTTCAGGAAGTATCTAACATAAATACAGCAATTTATGTATGGATACTGTAAGCAGTGGAATATTTAGAATTTGTTGCCTCAGGACCTCCGGATTTTATAAATACAAATACTCTGTATTTTTTACAAGTAAGGAAAGTGAAGTATAAACATATTTTTTTAAACTCATAGCTCTACAGATTTTGCAGCCAGAAAACATTATTCTCCCCATCCAAACTGAACGTCTATATAGTAGCATAACAAGAAAATTCACCCAGCACAGTTACCCACCTTCTGGACATGGGTAATGAACTTGGGGTGAGTAGGTAAAAATAATCATTGACTAAATGCTTTCTCCCTTGGTTAGAGAAAAAGGTAATAAGGCAAAAAAGCTGTGCAATATCTTTTTTTCACAACCACAAAACCCAAAGGCAGAATTTCTTACCAGTCATTTGATTTCACATGTAAATTGATTGTCTCATCCTAGGAAAAAAGCAAAACAACAATATAAGCACTGGACATTGTTTTGTCTTCTTTCAGTCAGCTCTGAAGCTCTTTCCTTTTTCTAAAAGCCATGTTGAACCACAAAGACATAACCATCAGAAAATCCATCTAATTTTTAAAACTCCTCCAAGTCCACTCCATTTTATTTATGTTGTTTTATACTAAAGATAAAAAGAGCAACATACAGTGAAAACCACCACCAGCTCTGCCAGTGTGTTCCATTCTGCCTCATCATTTGCACTTGCTCTGATCTGCATTAGTCCCCCAGCTAGTCACAGAAATCCCTCTGTCAAATGCTTGGCTGGGATTTTTGGTTCTACTTGGTTCACATGAAAATGTACATGTCCATAACCCTCTCTGTTAGGAATCTAAGGGCACTTGTAACTAGGTATCTAGACCCCTACTTCACACTGATCTAATTAACTCATGCCTATTAATCTTTGGTCCATAGCTTCACATTTATTCTACGAAGTGGGTATCAATCACCTTTCCTACTGCCACTTTCTCATTGAATGGAAGTGAATCCAGAGGAATAGTGAGGGTTGCATGGCAGCCTTTTTGCTCTTCACCTGAAGTACACTGAAAAATAAATCATAATGTAGAAAAATATTTAATGTATACACCATAAAAAATGCACTGTCTCCAACTTACTTTTTTCATGTGAGGTCCCCATTCAGTTTTCAAGTTGGTATCTAATATTTAGATGCCTTAGGCATTACAGTGCCCTTCCAGAGCCAAAGTTCATGAAAGATGGCTCTTAATTAAAAATACATCTTTCCATTTGCCTCAGTTGAGTGTAGAAAACCATGAATTTACTGTGCTTACTCAAGCTAATGATCCCATACCGAGTAGAAATGAGGTTTCTTCTCTGCCAGAGCCATGCGCAGCTCTGACAGGCTGTACTTGATGTAATGGAAGTGCAGGGGCTTCACAGGTCGCCAGAAAGAGCCCAGAGACAGTGTCTGGCTCTCTTCGTAGGACCCCTTCACTGAAAACAAGAAGTCTTTTTCTAAAAAAAAAAAAATCACAAAAGGTAGACAGAGAAATTAATGATTATGATTCTGGAAACAGAACATTAAATGGTCATTCCAAAGGTGTCATTTTTATATGTATATACCCTTCAACAACGCTTAAAAGCCTCCAAACTATTTATCCAACAAGGGAACATTGCAAGAAGAAGGAGGAGAAGAAAATAAACACACAAAGCAAAAACAAACCATAAAACATGAAAGAGTTTATAGAACAGGAGTAACTGTTAAAAATTCAGACATACAGGCAATTGGACAAAATGTAACTTGAGAGAGAAATATATATTTACTGCTATTTTGCAGCATGTATAAGATCCATTGTCTCTCCAATCATTCCCCTTAATTTCAAAGTCAAGTTTTTATAATTAGTTAGCACAGACAAGGTGTAATTGTATCTGTGAATCTGTCTATAGACTCCTAATCATCCAGTTCCTGTGCTCCATTGTAAGAACAAAGTAGGAAAATTACTGGATAAGAAAATAACCAAAAAAAAAAATTGTTTTTTTGGTTTGTTTCTAGTTAGAAGTCTAACCTGAAGGTTCTTTCTTTGTCCATCTATTGTCCACCAGGACTTCCAAGCAGGAAATTTCACGGGACTATAGCAGGGATGAACAATGAGATAATTAAGTATATAAAACATGCCATCTCTGACTCACTTTACTGCTACCTGTCTTCAGTCACCTGGGTCCCTGGAGTCTGGAAAACTCTTCACCCTGTGTTTGTTAGGCTGATAAGAGAAAGACTTTGGCACTCTGAAAACGCATCAGGTTTCATCTGAACAAAAAAAATGTTGTGGTGCTTTGTTCATCCAAGCACCATCCCAAGGACAGGAAGAGTGGGGAAATAACAGGAGAGGGAATAGGAGTGTGCTGAGGCCTCCCAAGGGTAAACTGATGGGTTGGCCAAATCACAGGGCTGTCTTTTCAGCCCTGATTTGGTGAAGCTGGCCAGCCAAACACTACGTCCTTTAAATAGTGAGTTAGGGGCAGCTGAGGAAGCAACTTCCATATCATCCTATGGAAGAGGAGTAAACAGGATGGCCATGAGGGAGTCACAAAGGAAGTCCCCAAACGGAGTAACAGAGGCAGTAAGGCACTGAAAGACCACTTCAGGCTTTGTTAAGAGGCTTGATATCAGGTGGTGGTGGTGAACAGGCCTCTGGGTATCCCAAATGACTGTGTACATTCTTTCCTAATACATCCTCCCACAGGGAGCAGGACAACATGATGGCTGCCTGTCTGATCCCCATCTCCCTCCCCTTCAGCCTTGCCTGCAGTGAGGTGTTGGGGCACCTGCCAGATTCACTACATCCCATCACTATCATGAAAACAAAGACAGAAAAGCAATAGTTTAAAATTACCACTAATACACCATTAGTGACAAGCTTTTCCGGAGGAACTGGACTGAAAGAGAAAAAAGAATGCAATCAGAACTAATATGACCTAAATACATCCTTACATGAACACCAAAGAATAATACATTCCTTAAAGTTTGTCTTGTCCAGCATAGTCTTGAACATGTCACTGTTTTTGATTTTGGAAGACATCTGATGTGTGTATTACTTATTTTTTTACTGATAGTGGCAAACAATAGTTGTAATAAGCATGACGATTGAAATTCTCATTACCATTCTCCCTCTTCAAGAAAATAATGGGATAAATTAATAACCAGGATGATTCTTGGTAGATAAGGAACACAGAGTTTTAGCCAATATGCAACTAACTTGATCAATACCAGCTGACACTGTGATGCTAAGCATTTTAAACTATATTATACTAAATGCTAGCATGTGTTTGACTGCTTGCAAAGGACAGTTTTTTGGTTCCATATGGATTTTACTCACATGCTCTCCGATGTAAACTCAACCTCTAGCGTCTCCTGTGTCTGTAAAAGATTAATTTATTATAAATATCTGAATTAATTTTCTTTCAGGAGGGATATTGAGGTGCTGGAGCAGGTGCAGAGGAGAGCAACGAGGCTGGTGAAGGGACTTGAACACAAGTCCTATGAGGAGAGGCTGAAGGAGCTGGGGTTGTTTAGCCTGGAGAAGAGAAGACTCAGGGGAGACCTCATCGCTCTCTACAACTACCTGAAAGGAGGTTGTAGCCAGGTGGGGGTTGGTCTCTTCTCCCAGGTAACCAGCAGTAGGACAAGAGGGCATGGCCTTAAGTTGTGCCAGGGGAGGTTTAGGTTAGATATCAGAAAGAAATTCTTTACAGAGAGAGTAATCAGCCATTGGAATGAGCTGCCCAGGGAAGTGGTGGATTCTCCATCCCTGGAGGTTTTCAAGACGAGGCTGGACGTGGCACTTAATGCCATAGTCTAGTAACCATAGTGGGGTTGGATCAAGGGTTGGACTTGATGATCTCCGAGGTCCTTTCCAACCCGTCTGATTCTATGATTCTATGATTCTATGATTCTCCCTAGCTGGTTTTCAATGATTATTCTGGCTGCTGAAACAGTTCTTCAATCAAATCAAATTTTCCTCCAGCTCTAGGATATACTAAGACGAGTGAAAGCAATTGAGTTAAAGTCATTTTGAAAAGTGTTCTCCCTCCTGTGTTAACCATCAGTCCCCAGGCCAACTGCTCTCTTCCATTTGGTGGTGAGGTAGAATAAAATAGCAGGCAATCCTAAACGTGCAATACTGTTGGCTTAAAAATGTATAAAGCCTGGGGTTTTTTTCTATGTAATGTTATCAGAAGGCTGATACTGTTTTATAGAAGAGGGTATTCTCAGTTCTTCTGATCAAAAGAACTCCTATAACACGCACAATACATCCAGACAAGTTAAGGTAGACTGCCTTCTAAAATCACGATGGAGCTGAATACCCATACATACCCTATAAGAAAAGTCATTGAAACAGCAAATCTATAGTCATATCTAAGTGGAATACCTGTATCCCATGTTGCAGTCATCATGTATGTGTTCAGGCAAATGGAAATAATGAGATAGTTTGAGCAATTGGCCATCAATAGATTTTAGCATCTCACTACAAATCTCTGTGTTATATTCGTAGAATTACACGGCAGGGTATCAGTTTAAGTGAATGTATCTGTGCCAGTGTTTGATCAAACACACAGGTGCTGGTGCCAGGAAAAGAAATTCTAACAGAAGGACTTTGTTGAAGGTGATGAAGTTTTGTATTTCCAACAAAACCTATTTGAGCAACAGAGTCAAGAAAGAGGGAAAAAAAAGGGAACTATGGTGTCAGAAAAAAAACCTGTTTAAAAGGCTTGAAGAGCTAGTAAAAGCCTTCAGGATTATGTCCAAGGTAGGGAGGCAAACTTTGTCTACTTTGCTGAGTAAGATTCAGAAGGTACTTTCAGGATATATGAAGTGCAAATGAATAGGAAATAAACCCCCCCATCTACAATTGCTTTAAAAGAACTTAGAAGGTAATACCAAAAAATGTATTTACTTCCTGTGGCCAAGGCAGTTTTATCCCTCACCTTTGGATTTAGCTGAAAAGTCAAGTGAACAGTTTCTCCAAGCTGGATTTTAGCAATATCAAAGAGAACGGTGAAGAGGAGGTCATCTTTAGTGATTGCATTTTCATCATAGACTTTCATCTCCAGAATATTCTGCAAACAGAGGCACAAAATTAGGATCTTAATTTGAGACCTTACAGAGGCATAAGATGATGTGCTCAGCATGTTTGGGAAGACAGAGAAAGGATGGGGAGAAGGGAGAGATCATGCACAACCTTTACATCCACACAGAGACGAAGAAAGATACTCTGAACTTAACACAGAGTCAGGTTTGTTGCTGATTTGCCCTGTGGAGTAATTTAAATGACAAAGGCTAGTAGAACCATTGAATATTGAGCTCCCATATTGAAAAACATGTTTGGCCTTTAATTTGGTTTGAGGTCACCATTTTTCCCTGAATTGTAGGAAACCAGCCAGCAGTCAGGACTTTATTGCTATGGGTGGAATAAAAAAATCCATGGATATAAGCAGCAATTCAAATTTTTTAAGGATGTACCATATAACTACTGCATGGTTGCATAATTTTATTCCATAAATTATTAAACAGATCACATGCAGATAATTACCATGGAATCTACAGAAACTGATACGTTTTTGTTAAATTATGCAAATCCCACTTTACGAATCTCCTCCTCTCCCCCCACTGTCATCTGCTTCTTTGGATGGACAGGAGAGGAAAACAACCCCTCCTGTGCCTAGCTGGTACCTGGATATGGGCTGGCTCAGAAGTGCCTCCCAGAGCGCTGAGCAAATGAACATTAACTGCTGTTTGCTCAGTGGGGCAATAGTTCAGGCCTACCTCAATATATTCGGCAGCTCATTTTCATGTAAATTACAAGGAGCGCTTATCTCAGATTCTTATTTGTGCACCAGATTTAATTGAAACTTGCTAAGAGGTTTGATGCTTATTAAAGACACAGAGGTAGACACACATGGTCTTATACACAAACACATAGGTAAAAAAGAGTAAGCACTCTCTTGCTTTAAAAGTTCATAAGGTATCACAGAAAGGTCCACATCTAAATCTAAATAAGTGATTGAATAGACAAATACACTGAAGGAAGACACTCCAGAATCCAAATATTGAGTTTTGACTTCTATCATTCTGTAAGAAATTTTGACATCTATCATTCTGTAAGAAACCAGCAAGTGAGAGATGGCAAGTGACCTTGATTTTGCAGCTTACTGTCAGAAGGTAGAAATCTTTACGGCCACATATATAAATGCATCACACTGTGCCTCAGCTGGAAAAACAACTTTATTTGTGACTGACAGAGTCAGTCCTGCCCACTACACAATATTGACAAGAGGCAGAGAGAAGCAGCCGCAGCAACTTTGTTTACAGGCCAGCCATAAATACCCTATAAAGGATTATGGAAGGTGATGGAGGGTTATGCTTTAAAGCAATAGTTTACAGCTAGTAGAAGACAGGCTTGCACTGAAGAGCAGATCAGTTTTCGTAGTTGTAATATTGCAATAGACAGTTCGTACTTGACTAAAATGAGTGACTTATTTTCTTAATGACCAACTAATTTCAGTCCCTCAGTTACTCCCAACTAGCCAGGAGGGATATGCACCGGGTGCTGGATGGCTAAGGGGAATCTCCATCTGCACTACTGGGATGCTGTGTGGGAAGCAGCCAGGGGTGCCTGGGCAGTTCACTGTTTCTGTCTGCTCCTGACAGGGCATCGCTGGGAGCCGGGCAACGAGCAGAGCCAGCTGGCAGGGCTGTGTGCCACCAACTCTGGGAAGGGTTATCCTCCTGGGGTGTCATGCACACAGCACAAGCCTCAGAAGCCCTTTCTAGCTGCCTGTCTGACATTCATCAAAACAGATGCCCTTCGGTAAATACTGCTGTTCCTGATGAGAACCAGCACAACATAGGCAAACAGATTTTTCTCTTCCACATTGACAGTGTATTATATAGTTTTACTGAGCTCTGGCTACCGTGATTTGGGAAGATGAATACCTCAACAAAACATAAGACAGGAAAGGAGAAAATAACCAGACAAGCAGCCTCTGGTTCTGCTCAGAGGGTAACAAGCAGAGCAATTGCAACGTACACAGAGAAACCTGCAAGACCCTTAACAGTCTGAACCCAGACAGCTGTGACAGATGTGCCAGAGTGCTCTGCCTATCTCAAATGCCCAGGACACATTTTGTGCAGCCCACACTGAAGTCACAGCCACCACCACCACCATGCTGCTGTTGCCACACTGAAAATTACTGGGGATAATGTCACATGTCTTGTCTCCTGCTGCAAACTTACTGTAAACGTAAGGTCTTACCAAATACTATTACCTGAAGGACTGGTTCAAGCAGCTTCCTGTAGCCAAGATATTTTTCTAACTCTTCTGTGTGGTAATGCAGTTTTGAAAAACCCGTCAGCATGAGTGGGTGCTCTGGTGCAAGAGTGACAGATCAGTGGGTGTTTGTTCCCATGCTGCAATGTTTTTCCCTTGCCTTTCACCTTCCTGATAAACCTGCAGGGCAATGTGAAATTATGCCTCATTGGCATTTTGAAAGGAGTTTGAATTTTTTTGGGTCAGCAGGGAAAGCACTGACTGCACAGAGGAGCAGACATATTAAAGGTGAAAGCTACACCAAGCGGACCAGTACCATCCAACCTCTGTGAAAGAAAGCCTGAGAACATGTATCATGGGCAACTTCTGCAGTCGTAGGCAAGAGGCATTGTTCACCAGAGTGTAGCAACACTTTAATCTATTCTGAATACTCTTTTGGAGGAGTTTATCGATGTTCGAGACAGGGGACTGGCCTGCGGATTTGGCATTTGAGATAGTCCTGATCTACCACCAGCACTAGGAAATGAACAGTGCAGGCTGTAAAACAGAGATGGATTGGCCCAGGTATGAAGTCAGCCTGGTTTACTCGGCCTACTAGAACTGCTAGGCCCTGATGTTGAGGCTGTCTTTCTGAGGGACTAGTGTGTAGGACTTGCAAATCTTCTAAAGCTTTAACATTTATCATCATGATAAAAGTTCAGCTAGTTTTCTTTTGCAAACCTTAACTGTTTGTTTTGTAACTTTTTTATTGCAGGTCATTACAAAGGAATAGTAAAAAAGTACAGTCCTGTGATGCTTCCCCTACCCAGCTCATATATGTCTTTTACACTATTCAATCTACTCTGAAATTTTCACCTTTACTCTCAAAAAGCAGTGATAAAAAAAAAAAAAAAGAAAAAAAAAGAAGAAAAATGAAAAGTAGTAGAACATTGTATGAATTGTTGTGGTTATTTTTTTACATATCGGAAAATCAAATTGAATTTTGCTGCTGCAGTCTACTCCAAATCCCCTTACCCATATCTGTGTAGTCCCTCACATGTATTTATTTTTATTTTGCCCTACATATTGATCATTGAATGATATCTCTGCCCAAAAAAAGAAAAACAAATGCACTCTGCATCTTACTTTTACTTGGCTCTGGATCCTGAAGCAAAATGTTTCATTCCACACTGGATCTTTGCAGTTCTTGATGGTTTTGGTCCGGACAGTCTCAGGGGAAGCAGTGGGCAATGTCAGGCTTACATAGCAATCGGTCTGACTAACTGTATTGGAAAAGATATATTGTAACTAACAAGTTACTACAATTATCTTAAAGCATAGCCTTATAGCACTCTATATATAGCAAGCTGCAAAATGGAGATACTGTTTCTGTTAGTCTTCTGACAGCTCCCTATTCAGAAATATTTACTGCGATTTGTTCCCTCCTGCAGGTGGGAGCTCTGGTCATTATGGAAATGCAAAGAAACTACTGTAAGAAAGACAACTGGTAAGAAAAATGTGCACAGAGCTACTTAAAAAACACATTACTGGTATATCCACCATTGGTTGCAAATCAAGAAGTTTCTGTGATGAAAAGAAGAAGGCCTACATTTTAAGAGAACATATTTAAAGGGTAAAATACTTATTTAGTTTTTTGAGCATTTAGACAAGAGAGTGACTTTTTTCTTTGCTTTTGAAAGGGAAGAGTTCAAGAGGGTCTGGGTACAAAGGATCTTCCCCATCTGGTCTGCTGTCCCCACACAGCTGTAACCCAGCCCACGTATTGAACTGACTGTCTCAACCAACATGTGATCACATCCCTTCACCATCCAAAAGTACATAAAAATACCAGTGCACTTTTATATTGGTGATTTAAATTCTGAGCCTTGATAGTGAAGAAAATTCTAATTTCTGAGGAAGGTGGTGATGTAACAGAAGGTTGCACAGTTAGCTACAGGTATGACATTAAATCTTCATAATACATGCGCACAGCTTTGGAGCGGGCTCCCCGGATCCACTGCCAGACACAAGCTGGGCAAGCAGCCTCCTGGCTGGGCACGCACAACTGTCACAGAATCATAGAATGGCCTGAGTGGGAAAGGATTTTAAAGCTCATCTAGTTCCAAACCCCTGCCTTGGGCTGGGACACCTATCACTAGACCAGTTTGCTCTGTGTGCTGGGCACTGCTGCAGAGTGTTGATGAGTTGCCTCTTGTGGGTTGCCAGAGCTTTCAAGGGAGAGCAAGGCTGGGTGCAACTAACTTTCCTTTTGTGTGTTAGCCTGATGTATGTAGAGTATTTGGCAGCAGTTAGGATTCTCTCTGTTACTGCTAAGGGGTTTTTAGCAAGCAGCAGTGCAGAG
The DNA here is from genome assembly GCA_013399855.1 of Oxyruncus cristatus. Taxonomy (NCBI): domain Eukaryota; kingdom Metazoa; phylum Chordata; class Aves; order Passeriformes; family Cotingidae; genus Oxyruncus; species Oxyruncus cristatus. The sequence goes on from VXAY01005700.1 coordinate 627,616, forward strand.
GATCTGCTCCTAAGAGCATAAAAGAGTTGATGCCTTATGAACCTGTGGTAAGAAACTGAGACCCTGACAATACAGTGAAGATGGTGGGACTCACTCTCTCTACGGTGTTATTCAACCTTCCCAGCACACCCATTTTGAGCAAATACGCTGTCCTTTTTAGACAATGGACATGTCTTTTGTATGCTGGGCAACTGCAGCTGTTTCTAATGCCTTCAGCTACAAGAACTTGTTGTGTATTCACAGTGACAGGTCAGATTTGGGTATAACAGGCAATGTGGTACTGTGGGATACATACTGAGAGGAAGCATGACCAATTGGGTAACCTGCTGGTAAAGGTCTCATGACATGTTGGCTGCAGTCCCAGCTCTGCTCCAGACTGCTAAGTCACTCTGGGGAATTGCTTCCATTTAAATTTATCTTGCTTCTCTATCTGCATTTCCCCACCAATAAAACAGTGATAACTATCCTTTCCTCTTTTGTAATCTGCTTGGGACATCCGATGATTAAAAACATAAAAAATAACTCCTGTTATTAATATTCCCACAAGACCCACAGAAAGACAGTGCTTTATCAGTAATTATATTATTCTTTCTCTACCAGTCTCTTGGTTCTCATTCCACATTTTCTTTAAACTTGTGGTGTAAACCATGTTGCAATAAATAGGTGTTGTTTAAAGCAACTTGTGCAATCAGGTTTTGTATGATTTATCTTTCAAGTCTTCTGATACTGTCCGAACAGGAAATATCTTCCAGTTTTTCAGCATGTGTTTGATGTCCATAGGAGGGAAGAAATACTTTCGCATTGCAAATGCAGATGCCTCTAATTCTTGTGGGTAATATTAGGATATTTTTAGACTTATTATTGCAATTTTAGAATGCAATATACCTGTTGATAACAATTTATTGGTAAAGGAGGTATTAAAATATTTTCTTCAACTCTCTCCAACACATTATTTTCTACCATTCTTCTATTGATTTTTAACATTTTAAAAAGAAAATATTAACTTTGCATAGTCACTTCTTCAGATGGTGCCCGAGAAGCAGACTATCTGTCAGTTATGCACTAATGATGTATGTGTGTTCAAGAGAATTTGTTCATTTATGGTCTGGGATGTCTCTTTGTTGTACATACTAGCTATGACTCCCAATTAAGAAGAAAGGTATTCAATATTTTCAGAGTATCGAAGAAGTGCTACACTTGTGACTTAAATTCTTGTTAAGAGCTGTGGGGTAGGATCTCTGTTCAGTCCTTCCTCCTCTCTAAACACAGTAGACCTATAGCAAACCTGAGAAGACAGTCCAGTCTTTAGCAGGGTTGTTCACCCTTAATAACAGCAAAAATAAAGTTCTGCAACCTGATGATCCATGTTTAACACCAACTCAGCAACCCGTGAGGCCTCAGCTCTTAGAGCATTAGCTCTAGCAAGAGAGATTTTATAAATTTTCTAGATAACTCATTTCAGAGGATATTAGTACCCAGATATGTATCAAAGAGTGACAGACAAGCTTAACTTCATCCTGCTTCAGGAGAAGAGAACCAGCCCAGGTGAACCTGCAAGGTGTCGTATGGAATTGCTGCCACGTAATGTCCATGTTTATGCTGGAAGGCAATAAACAGGATAAGCATGTCACATCAATTCTATTGCATGGCAACAAATTAACCCATCTCCCTGCCAGGTCTGACTCTTGACAGAAATTATAGGACATCATTATATCGTACACCAGCCCAAGAGATCAATTCCCAGATATCTGGGTGATGTCTCAAAAACATCTCCAAACCTCTCTCTTCGACAGACATAAAATAAGACTATGAGTTCATTGGAAGAGTTGCCACCTTTTCTTTCCAAACAAATACAGTGTCCAAGTAAGAAGGCCTAAATCCATACCTAGAGTCTCCAGGTACCATCACAATACCATCATCAAAACCAAACAATACAAAAAGCAACACAATGTAATGCTGAGAAGCCCATGGACACCTGAACTAGAAATCGTGTGTTTCCATGGGCACAGTCTTTTTTAGTCTTTTTATAAGCATTGCTACAATTTCACTGTTCCCACTATCAGAGCACCAACAAGCAGGACCCCCAAAAATTGTATATTTTTGGCAAAGAGGTATTATCAAACAGATTTTCCTTGCTCCACCTCAGAGCATCTTTCAATGATATGTGGTGCAATCTCAAATCTATCACTAGAAAATATTTTTAAGAACATTCTTCCATTTCCATCTAAAAATAAACTAGCCAAAAAATTAGGTCTTGTGCAGACATCAGTACTGTTAATGCAGAGGGCAGTTAGAACTGCTAAGCATCTGAAGAAACCATTATCATAGGAAAACATCATGGAAACAGACTTGGAAACAGGCTGCAAGCAGTACATGAAAATGCCTTGCATTCAAAGAGAACATGAGAGGGAACAAAATCAATACAAGAAAGAGCTGAACCAACAAATCAACACTCACAAATTTTCTTTCTTCAGAAAGTATTCACAAGAATATTATTCACTCATTAAGAGAATACAAACAAAAATATTTTTAATGTTTAGCTAAAACTTTTTTTCCTTAAACATCATTATGTTGACTCAGAAATGCCTCTGACATGCTTTATAAAAACATGTACTTATAGTCCTTTTTCTCTTACTCTCCTGTTTCTTATTCAAAAAAAGCAGGACCAATATATCATGGGAGATGTAATCTTGTGCAGGAGTTGACGCTAATCTGCAGCACTGACTGCACCGCAGAAGTAATTCTGGTTTGAATTTTTCAATTGAGACACAGAGTTTTGAAACACAAGGTTTGCTACTGAATAAATAAACTTTATGGCAGGCAAAATTCTCCTAGATAGCTTTACTTTCAAGTAAAATTCCGTACTGAATGGGAAGCTACCAAAAAGCTGCAGCTTAATACTATATTAAGCACAAGGTTGGCTGACTGGCATTAGGTGTTCTCCTTTCGCTGTGTTTGATGTACCTGAAAACCAGAAAATATTTGCAAATATGATGAGTGAGCTTAAAAAATATCTCTAAGTCTCACTTACAGTGATAATCTGTAGGAATTTACTGCAGATTCTGTACACGTAAATAAAAATAGATACCTGGAGATGTTCTTTGCTTTCTATGGTGGAGGAGCTATGCCTAAGGAAACAGCATGAAAATAATAGGGCACATAATTATAATAACTAAGTAGAGTGCAACATGCCCCTACTTTTTTCCCTCCCTACCTCATTTCTCACAGAATGGTTTGCAGAAGCCAATATGAAGTTGAAGACATTGATGCTGAAGAATTAATTTGGTAAGAAAAATGCCATAACATACCGGAACAACTCACAGGAAACAAGTGTTTACACCCAATATAAATACATCCTTGTGTGCCTGAGAATTCAGCCTAAACTCTGTAAATGTCAGCCACCATTTTGTGAATTAAATTTTGGACCTACAGAACATAACACAGAGGTGAAGATTACAATTTGATTATTTTTTTTTATTTGGTAAGAAGAGAGTTCATTCAGCCTGAATTGAAAGCTTACATTGCAGCAGTGATTCATCCTGACATAAATACTATGACTTAGATGTGTTGCCAATGTGTGCTTTACTTTTGACAGCCAAGTCTTCATATTTTATGTCTTTTCTACAAAGATGCTACCATCAGTTTCTTTCACATCAAAGTGATGTGAAACAGACTCCAGTCTTTTGGGTGTTTTTTTGTTTGTTTTGTTTGTTTGTCTGTCTGTTGGGTTCTTTTATCACAAGACTACAACTAGTCCTATTTTCACAGTGAAATTAAATGATCTCATGTTCTGTCTGGAGTCCATCAGGATTCACAACTGATCTAGTGGTCTACAGCAACTTTCCTGTGAGTAAGAATGAATGAAAGCATTAAGAATAGATATATTTGAGTAACAAGGAACATTTATACCCAGGACCTCTTTTGTCTAGTTTTTATTCTTGAACTGAAAAGGAGCTCTTTAAAGAAAGGTGGTCAAGACTGGTCCTCAACAAGTAAGAAAAGATGAATATCTTTGTCAGGAAGATATTCAGAAATACTGTCGATTTAATAGCAGAATACGATGCAAGCACCAGCACCAACATTTGTGAGTGAATCTTGTGAACCTTTACTGGCTACTACTGCAGCACTAATTTATTGACTCCTGCAAAGGGTACAGTCCTACAAAGTGTGATTGTATCCCAAGAGTGGAGTCATAGTCCCATGTATATTCTCAGAAGTGCAAACTATCACAGTCATGTTAAATCTAATCTCTCTACTTTACACTGGCCTCCCACATAATACCAAATCACATCTGGATTCTTGGTCGTTATCTACAAGGTAATCAGTGTCCTTGGTTCAGCAAAAAGGTTGCCCAAAGTTCCTCTCTAGAAACCATCACTTTGAAAGTCTCGCCTATGGGCAAGGCTTTCCCTGGCACTACTCCAAGTCTTCAAAATAAACCTTCATGGGGACCAAGACATGCCACAGGCCTTATCACATTGTGCTTTTGTCTTACTACTCACATCAGCAGCATTCATCTAGATGCATGTGAAAGGACACTAAGAGAGCACAGGTGCATAAAACAAAACAGGTCTCAGCTCAGAGGGCAGGGAAAGAATGAATCACTAATTACAGATATCAGTCACACTGGGTAATGCGTAACTGGCTGAACTGCAGATCCTGCTGTCTTGATGAAGCCATAACAACCAGGACAGATTTTGAGGTGTATAAGAAAATCTGTTGGAATCCAATGAACAGAAATGCATTTAAATGTATTTTTCATCATAAAATACCAAAGATAAGAAGTTGCATCTTTTCCCCATCAAAGGAATGCCTCAAAAAATCCTGAAACAGTTCCTTCAATAAGTAAATCTCTGTTATCAATCTTTGTGTTATTTATTAATTCTTTGAATGTCCAAATAACAACTAATAGTACTGTCAACACAGATCTCCTGATATTCAATTTGTGGTTAACGTTTAGTGTCAAGTAAAATATACTTTGGTCTTAAACTCAACACGCAATTGTGCAACAGTAATCAGGATTAGAATAAAATATGGTCCTTATCAAGGATGATCAAAAATTCCAAGGTACAGTAAGTTCAAAGAAGATGTGGGAGACTGTAAGCACGGAAAAAGGCAATGCTCAGGTCAATTTCTTAAATGGTGAGAAGGTGTTACACAGGTTAGCTCAAGGAAATTTGTAAATATAGAACTCCTATGCAGGAATCAAAAGCACATGCTTCATCATAATTGCCTGTTTTCTGAGTGTAAACTAGAAAGTCACTTCCTGAATGGAGTCTACTACTGCCTTTTAACTCTGCAAGCCAAATGACAGAGGAGGAGTGAAGGATCTTGAATCACCACATGAACCTGTGTCTTCTCAAAGCACTGTGTGGTTCTACATTTCTGCCATCATCACCTACTCATTCCAGCCTCTCTTCACCACCCAAACTTCTCCTTTGTTCATTTCTTTTGCCTCCACCCTTTTCAAACATGTTTTAAAACAGTGTTTGACATTTTAAAATATTATAAAACATTTTGAAAGCTGTTTCTAAATTGTTAACTTGTTAACTAGAAGCTTCCACTAAACAAGAGGATAATGAAGTCTACTAGAAGCATGTAGTATCACCACAAAAGGCTTTAAAGTTCATACTTGTTCAATGAAGGACAAGAACTTCAATGCCACGTGCACTGGTAGAGTATTAGAGCACAGTAGCTGCTCTCACCTTTGCCTTTGAGACAGAGCAAAACATTTACCTGAGGTTCTTTACTTCTTCTATCAGTATCTCAACTGGTAAACAGTTCAACCTCCTAGTGCCTCTGTGAGGTTCCTGGTACCCTTACTGAAGTCCTTGCCTTGGAAATGAGGAACTAAGGCTTTGAGAAACTCATTGTCTTCAAGGTTACACCAAGAATCCAAAGGAAGTCATGGGGGAACATCACACATAATACCTTTAACCACCAGACCAGCTTTCTGTTCTTACACACAGAAGTCCACACACCTGCAAGAAGATGCATGCATACCTACAGACAATCCATTGATACCTAGCAGTAGAGATGTAATTATTTCTATAGCTGTAAAGAGTTACCCTGACTAAGAACCCTAAACAAATAGCACAGTAATGATTCCTTGATTATACATAGCATTGTCCTTTTTAGCGGCAACTTATGCTGCTATCATGGCACGGGGGAGGCTTTTTGTCTCCACACTACTTATTATGAATACAGTACAATAAAATTGCATACAATATAATATACACTACACTCTATACACTACAATCCATCATGGCCATCAAAGACTTGAAAAAGGGAAAAAATTGAAATAATCTTTTAGATTAGAGAACACAAAATGAGTAACCTGAGGGAAACTAGGTTTACGTTTGTGTTTCATGGCAATAAACTGAGGAAGAGAGTGAGAAGACATGGTTAGCATGAGTAAATGAAACCAAAAAGAAGATTGAATAGAAAGAAACAGAGGTTGTTTACAACTGCAGCTGTGAAACTGATTCACATAATATTCACTGAGATTATCCATTCATTTATTACTCAGTAATTGTGGGTATGAGTTTATTAAAATCTCAGTCAAGACCAGGAATCCATTTCAACAGGTACTTCAGCAGTTATGCAATTAGTTCTTGATCTTGATCTAATCAGCTTACATTACAGTAAGAAAAGGCCCACTTCAGGACATGACATCACAGGGAGGATCTTCTTGTGATTAGCGTTGGTTTTATACCTGTTTCAGTTTCTTAACCAGTTAGGAAATCCTTGTTTACAGGCCTTGTTGCAACTTGGTAGTTATCCATTTAATAACTTCTCTGTCCTCGTGCAGATTCCTCTTGCCAAGCATTTGTCCTGGTCTGCTTTTAGGATTTATTTCCATTAAGGTAAAAGCAGCCTGTCTGAGCAGCCAGTGACATCAGCAACTTAGATGAGATGCCCTGAAAAGACACCAGTGCTCTTTTTCAAAGGACCATGTCCCAAGATGACTCTTAACCACAGCAAACATCAGTGACCAGGGGAAGCAATTTCACCCTAAAGCAAACATGCCATTAGCACTGGCCTGCCCGTGCATCTGCCCATTGGCACTACCCATGACTGCCCTCTTTGCACATAGACTGCTGCTGCCCACTCAGACCAGTGCTACAGTCAGAGGCAAAGGTAAAGAAGTATACACAGCACATTGTGAGCATGTTTTCAATCAATCCTTGCCTCACACAATAGTTTCCTTTGGAGAGCATCACACTGAAAGGGATTTTGTTATTATGATGGTGTTACATGGGATTTAGACGATTTAAAGAAAACCACTGGATACTGTCTTCCAACTTTTAAAATCAACAGGCAGTATATCATTGAGAGTTTGTTACTAAATTGGGTAACAGGCCCAGATTTAACGCTATAGCTAAAGAGAAGCCTAAGGCTTTATCTAATGAGAATGCTGATTGAGATTAGCTTGTCATATTAAAGAGAAAAAAAACACCAACAAACCAAGAAAAGTAACCATAGTGCATCCTGTGAAAAGCTTTCTGCAGACTTGGACTTTGCTAAATACCAAGTAGGACAAGCCACTATTTGTAAGGCATTTTTTGTCTCCTCAATGGAATATTTCTGTGAAATACATGTATGTAGAAGAGGTTAATGTTGTATTTTATTTGTAGTCCATGAAAAAAACAGCTTTCTCTCCCATATGTATCAATTTGCAGTGTAGAAGTTATTTATTTCCCTCCTGGAAAATCAGTGAGCACTGACACCAAGAAAAGGGCCATGAGAAACCAGATTTGCCAGCTGTGCAAGACCGCCCATGCCCTGCTGTGACTGCAGTGGCAATCTCTGAGATCAGTGAGTGCTGGGTGTGCTCCAATGGGACTGTGCACAAGGCAGGTCTGGACAGCCACGCTGAAAACAAGATCTGCTCTGGGGAACTTACACAGCACAGTTGGGGTTAGGGTTACAGTCTAGTCCTTGTTATAAGCACCACGCAGGGGGTGAAATGCAGTGGCACTTGGCTACCTGACAAGTCTCTCCAGAAAGTAACTGTGTCATGGGTAAATGGTGGAAATGTAGAGCCCTGCATAAAGCTGGTTTGAAGAAACTGGGAGGAGGGACTTGGAAATGAAAGCTATGCCCTCTTCAGGTGATCTTGTATGGTGGACAAGCCTTTGGAAAACCAGAGTTTTGCAACAACCAGTCCCTTCCTACATGTTGGAAACTTTCCGAAAGTCAATCTCCACTACATCAGCTGACATGGGAAGTCACTGGATGGCAGAACAAATTCATGGCTTTTCAGCAGTGAAGGCAAAACTGATTTTTGCCACTACACGGGTGAGGCTTTGAATTGCAGCAAATGTTTTTGTGAGGTGGAAACCAAAGGCTGGACAAAGACTGTTGTTGATGCGTAGAGTCTGTGTAAGTTTGAAAGTAGACCAGAGGTGTTGCTGCATTCACATAGAAAAAGTGTATTTCAGCTGGGAAGTTACTAACTCTGAAGTGATCAAAGGCCTGTGGGAGCACACCATACAGTGCGCACTGTATACGTTCCCTTCGCTACCAAGTGCCACAGGCCTTTCACCACCCTCAAACACAGGGCAGGAGAGACCTTGAACTGATCCAGTGCAGCTGTTCTTGTGTCCCTGTGCACTGCAATGGGGGTGCAGGAGTACAAAAAGCCCAGGCACTTCAGCTTGTGACTTTTGCAGCTGATGCTGCCACTGGCTCCCAGTGTTGCTGGTGCCACAAACTAGCCCTGTTCAACAGTTGCTGGGATATAGCTTCCTCCAGGCTGATTTTGCCGAACTGGTGGGTGCATTTATGAAGATTTGTGACAACCATGAAACTTTCTCAGGTTTAAAGCCAGACAGAGGCAGTCATATAGCTGTTAATGATACATATTCTGCTGTATTTGGAATAAATACAAGGCGGAGGTTGTCTTGCTGTAAGAGTTAACCTATCTAAGATTCAAAAAAGGGCTTTTCACCCCAGCATGAAAAGGATCAGCTTTTCTCAAGTAGGTATTTCTGCTGCCTGTGCAAGGAAAGAAGAGAAAAAAAGAAATGTCTGTAACTATTTAATTAGCAATATAGTGATATACACCTCCCCTGAAACTGGGCACAGTGTTTTACTGTGGCACTGAAAAAGAGTATCTGGTTTCCTGTCCAGTGCTAGGTGAGATGAAAGGTATCAAAGTAAGATCTCTTAGTGGCCTCCAGGAGCCAGTGATTTGGGGGTATGACAATTAAATGCAAACACAACTTTTGGCTCAAAAGCCAAATCTCTAAGCCACAGACCTCATGAACCACAGATCTCTTGGGAAAGTGGGCCAGCTAAAAGCATGGTTCGGCATTCATCCTACCCAAAAACATTTATTATAAGCCAGTTCTGGGGACAAATTGTTGATCCAGATGAAACTTTGGACTGGTCTGATATCACTATTCTTACAAGTTTTCATAAGAAAAATTTAGTCAAACTCAAACATTCTTAGAAATTGCAACAGCTATGTCTTAGGAATTATATGTACTACTCAGATTGTAGTTACCTGATAACCTATATAATGTGGGAGCCTTCTGGTGCATGAGTAAGCCCTATTTCTAACAGACTTAAATGCACATTAGTAGCCTAATACTTATTCTTACACCATGTACAAATACAACATTTTGTCTGACACAAAGAGAAAAGGTCAAGAGATTGCCACAGATAACCTATAATAAAAACCCAAGTCCTGTGTCACTTAACATGTGCAAGATCTTAGGAGACATGGACACTGTGGGCTGTGGGCAGCAGTCCTCTGCACAAGGAGGACACATTGCCTGTCCAGTGCCACAGCTAAAGAAAAGCAAAACATACTCATCTTTGACAGTAAGTCTTCCAAAAAACAGCTTTCTCTAATCAGACTCTGACTCCAACAAAGCACCAATGGCTCTTTGCAATTGGAATTATTTCCAGGCCATCTTTCAACTCTCTGTTGTCATTGTTGTCATTTCTGCCTCTCTCAACCACTTCAAATTGCACAGAAATAGTGGTTAAAACAAATTAATATGAGTGGGAAATATAATCTTTTCCCAAAATATTTTGAGCCAAAAATATTTTCAAAATTTGCAAATATTTTAACAAATGCATTAATTACATGACAAACACATTCCCACAAAAATATTTTTTAAAAGTCACTATTGAGGAAAGACTAATCCTGGGAAACTAAAAATCTGTAGATAAACAGATATTTTATCTACAGATAAACTACTATTTCTCTGCAGAAACGAAGACAGGCAGGCCTAACTAGTTATCTCTACTTTCTTCTTAAATCATTGCTGCTACATTCAAGTAACTATTCACGTGTAAAGAAATGCATAGTTTAGGATTTCCCACTTTCCTTTCAGTCTCCACTTGTCATGCTGCCTATAAATGCACTTCAGCCAAAACCACTCTGAATTTTGTACAGGTTACAAAGTGAGTTTGCTGTACATGTCAATACCTCCCTCTTCCATGACATTTTTTTTTAAACAGGTGCCTTGGTGCCTTTGTACCTCTTCCTCTGACTTCTCTCATAGTTCAGGTGTTAAAACCTCTCTGTACAATTTTTTTGTCAAGAACAGAAGCACTGCCACATAAGAATTCTACTACACTCTCACACTGGTTTTCTAATTCAATTTAATGTTTTTTAATAGAGTTTCATTTCTTTTACTCTGTATCACACCATGTGGCATGGCTCCACTAAAAAAAATTAAGTGCTCCAAGGGACTGTACAGGTACAGTGTCGATAAAACTCACCGACTCTGCTATGACACAGGTAATTTGCTCCTGATTCTCAGAGAAAAATAAAATGTGGTGCTCTGTTGCACAATAAAGAAAGGTAACTGGGATGGGGAATGGATGAAGCAGATCCTCTCAGACCCTGTCACCTAGCACTGCTTCTTCTGGCTCTCGACAGCAAAGACCTTCCTTTCCATCTGGCTTTGGAAGAAAACCTCCAGTGATAGAGCCTCAAACCTGAAATTAGGTAATCAAATATCTGCTCAAAATGAAGATACAGGAAAGAGACTAACAAAAGATAAAGAGCTAAGATAAATAGTTATGGATTTCTGGAATTCTTTTGTCCTTGAAAATGTAAAGAGCATAATTTCCAACCACTATAAAATGCTGAGAAGGAGATAAACCTCCCTAATTTTAAGTCCAGAGGCAGATAGTTGATTATCAGCTCTATGGGTGGTTATCTTGATGCAATTGGCTGTTAGGGCAACTTAGACATTCCCTTGGGTTGGTATCATTTATGCCAGAAAACAGTTCAGCTCAGATGAAAGAGAGGGAATGGAACCATCCTTTCACTTTTCTCTGAAGATGTGCTGTTTTCAAGAAAAGGCAATATCCCTGTGCTAGGCTCAATGGCAGGAAAGCAAGAATTGAATAGTAAACTCCATGGAAACAAATATCCTCGGTGTGTTCAGTTGGTATTATTTAATATGCAAAGGTTCATATTCACTTCCTTTCCATTGTGCTCATGTCTTGTTCTTCCCTTCTGAGGCAGACATTTGGGTTGACCTTCAGCTCACTGTCTCCTAACTGAGTAACTGCTGAGATTTTTCTCTCTTCTGTTTCTCTTTCACCCATTCCACCAAGTCTTCAGAAACATTTCAATGGTACTTATTTTTCCTTACATTCCATTAAAGTTTTGACAGAAAAAAAAAATAAATTGTTTGACAATAGGCTATATAATGTTCCTCTTACCTCTTTTTTAAAAAGCAAAAAGAAATTCAAAACCTGCAATTGAAAATTAACAGTTGATTTTTTTCATCAAAACTTGCTCTGAACCTTGTTAGCAGTTCAGGCACTTCACAGTACACCTTTGCTATTTCCAATAATAGTAACATTCAATAAACCAACAGCTACTGTTTATACAAAACTGTATTCTAAACATAGTCCACATTCAATTATGCATCAATATGTGAAACCATGGTGTCACTTCATACACAGATACCAGTAGCAGTGCTTGCTTATGTTCTCTACTTTCAGAACTGAACTACTGGGAACTGGAAAGAAAGACTGTAATACTCACGCAGATCTGTTTTTCTCAGATTTTTCATTCTTACGATTTTCACAAAGAATGAACAGCATGGGCATTCATCACTCTGCAGAAAAGTGGCAAATTAATACTAAACTGCTGAATTAATACTAAACTTAGGATGCTTCATATAACATGGTCTCCCAGAAGTGCCTTTTGCAATTTTCAAAGCTGTGCAGCAAAGTTGGAAGATAAACTGTTTGCGTTGCTTTGGACTTTAAAATCATGTCTATGTAGAGTTAAAAAAAATGGAAAAAAATAGGAAATATTCATCTGTGTACATACACGTCATTGATAGAAGAAATAACAGTAAAATGGATAACATAGTGAAACGGTTTTAAATAAATGGTTGGCTTACATGACAGAACGTGTTAATTTAAAAGAAATCTTTATCAACAATTAATCTGGAAAAATAGGCCAGCAAAGAGTTAGTGTGCATGAGAAGCACATCCATCAAACACCTGTAGGTAAAGATAAAATAAATTTAATTCTCTTAAACAGTTGTAATTTCACATGGAAAATATACTTTATTCAGATAATTTTATTTAGTGGAAATTCCAAGTTTCCATTTAAAATCTTTATCAGGAAAGTTTCACAGAAATGGTGAAGAAAAAATACATTAAAGTTGTGAGGAATTGAGCTATTGTGACCAGGAAGAGGAAAACAAGAGATGCAAAGGACTGCACAGAAACAATCTGTGGTAAAACATATAATCACAATGCTGCTGATTTCAATTTCTTATCTATGTTCATAAGCATCATGACCCTAGAATCAAATGGCCCTGTTAGGTGAATAAGGCACCACCAGCACAAACACAGCAGAACTTATATGAAAGAGAAGCTAACAAAAGCAGCTCTGTAAGAGATGCTAACAAAACCTCCCCACCCAAACCAGGTGGTGGATATTTGCAATAAGTATCACTAGCTGAAACATCAAGCACAGAAGGAAGGACAAATAACTAGACAAGACTCAAACAAATTATTAATTCTTGCAGATTTTAGTACCTGAAACTTTAGTTGTTGCTTCACTGGAAGTATTACCTAATCCTTCTCCCATTCACTGCTAGGAAAATGATTCCATTAAATCCCTTTGGGGACATTGTGTCACTCCTTTTTCCAGTTAGGAATTGATCCAGCTCAGAAGGCGGATACAAACCCTCCTATCATTCTTGAAGCTGACCTTGGTCTGTATTTTACGTCTAACTCCAAAACAGAAGGGCATGTTTTAATGTCTTCTATCTGGATTCAGGTTCTGGATGGAATAAATCTCCTGTCACTCCCCTCACCAAGAACCATTTATTTTTATTCTCTCTCATGATGCTGTTTCAGTTGTTAAGGGCAATGAAAAGAACTGAGAGGACAGTCTCCTTCCTTGTTTTCTATGCATATTTTCCCTGCAAAGACAGGCTCTGCTCAAAAGGATAAACTTGTAGATCTTCAGTGAGGTTTCCAGGCATCAGTGTACGTTTATGTTAACACACCTCCATGTTATGGAGAGAAACTCTATAATCTCCATTTTACAACCAGGGCGTACAGCAGGATTAAATAACACATAGGCAAACCAAAGGCTAATTTCAGACCTGAGAATGGAACAGAGTATGTTTACTCCCTGGAACCCAATGGACCATGTTAGGGCTTTCCCTCCTGGTTATGTTAAAAAAAAAACCAACCAACCAACCAAACAAACACACACACACACAAAAAAAACAAAAAACAAAACAAACAAACAAACAAAAAACCACACACAAACAAGAAAAATAATTAAAAAAAAAGAAAACCACACCCAGAAAGCAACAAACCAAAAAACACAATCCCTCCCTCCCCCAGAAAAAAACCCTTATCAGACACTATGGACAAAGACAGATCAAGATTTTTTTCATGTGTCAGTCACACACAAATATCAAACTAGGATCATCTTTGTGTCCATGATTAATCACTGGTTTTAGGCAGTAACCTGACTGCGTACATCACTACCAGGTGGCTGCTAGCACAGTTACCTGGACATCACATGTGTTTTTACTCATAGCTGGCAGATGCTGCACTGTGAAAGAGCCCAACTTGCCTAATGCTTGAATCGAACCACCAATTCAGCCCAAATCTACCGTAGGCTCCTTTGAGGCACCTCAGACTGCTTCCCTGACTCCAAGTGAATCACCCACTGTGGCTAAATGTTACTACCAAAAGTGCCTCCACAGGGCAGCCAATATCAGCAAAGGTATCGGTCATCCTGATATAAATAGGTAAATACATACATGAAATTGGACTAAAAGCTAACAAATCCTCTTCTAGGTGCCACAATCCCAGACACAAACCCACCTCATGCCACCTTCAGCTCTCGAGAGCTTTTGTATTCTTACCTCACGAGCACTCCAGTATGAGCCCATCCTGCTCTCAGCTGCATACAAGTCAGATACAGGTATGACTTTGCTGTTAGAGGCAACAGCTGGCAATGATTCATGAAGTACCTCTGCAAACTTTAAGGAGGCACCTGCTGAGGAGCAAGTGGCTTATCCATGCTCCGCCTTCCTCATTGCCTGAAAGTGAAAGTATGAAGAGAGAAGGGGAGGGAATTTGCTGAGTTTATTTGGTAGCTAAATACCAGAGGTGTGTGTTTGGGGAGGGCTGTACACACCAAGGTGCCAAGAGTTATCAGCAGTTCAAGATAAGGGAGTAATGACACATAACTTATGCACGGATACCTATGACTTGGCAGCCTAAGCTATGAACGAACCAGAGAAGATAACAGTAGCTACATGTAGGCTGGAGGAAACCGGTTCTACAGCACCTCAATCAGCAAACAAAAATATTGTGGATGAAATAATGTTAGAAGACCTTTCTGTTCAACAAAATTTTCTTTACTTCCCTTTTCTTGGAGGTAGAAGGGCTTGAGTTGTTTGCTGGTAGATGTTTCCCCAATCTAATCTAATACATACATTTGTCAGTGGGATATATGTTTTCCTTCTTTCAGAAGCCTTTCACAACCACAAAACTTCTGAGAAACCAAGACAAAACCCCACAAATTCTCCTGCAATTTAAGTCATATATTGATTCATCCTTAATATTGACATCTTGGTATTTTAAATACAATGCAGTGTCACCCAATTATGACACAAAAATGACACCAAACTCTTCATATTTCTGGCAGAGAACTATGCAGCAACAGATATGCAGATGAATAGCCCTTGCACAGGTCCAGCTACTAACCTGCACAGATGTCTGAATGAAACTAGCACTTTAGAACTGCAGGTGATACTGTACGCTCACAGCACCCAAAACCTATCTTTCCCTTCCGCACACACAGACATCAGGAAAAGACAAAATAAAGAGACAAATTTCTGGGCTAACAACTTTACATTGAATGAAAATTACTTTAGTCATCAACGATTTTAGGATTAGAAATCTAATCTCAATACCCTTTCGATTAAAGAGATATCAAAGCTTCAAAAGAAGCATGGCCAGAAGACTGGGAGAGGTGATTCTCTTCCTCTACTATACTCTTGTGAGACCCCACCTGGAGCACATCCACCTCTGCGGCCCCCAACACTGGACAGATGTGGACCTGTTGGAGTGAGTCCATAGGAGGTCCACAAAGATGATGAGAGGGCAAGAGCACCTGTTTTATTAGTCTGTTCTGCAGCAGCTGAAATGATGTTTCCTGAACCATTCTTCTGGGAAAGTCTGACTCAGGGATGAAGGCTGTGGTAGCATTGAGACTACAGAAGATGATATTTTCCCCAAAGGTCAAAAACAAACAAAAAAAACCAAACAAGCCCCCCAACCCCAACAAAAAAAAAATCCAACAAAACAAACACACACACACAAAACTGCACCAACAACAAAAAAAGCACACAAATCAGACAAAAAAACCCCACAATCAAAACCAAAACAAACCAGAACAAAACCCAACACCTAATAAACAATACTGAGAAGTTGTGGTGCTCACCAAAGCATCTCCATCACACCCCCTTTTCAGATGGACAAGGGAGAGAAAACAATGAAAACTTGATGAAGGGCTTGTGGGTTGAGATAAGGGCAGGGAGAGATCATTCACCAATTACCATCATGGACAAAACAGACTCAATCTGGGGAAATTAGTTTAATTTATTACCAGTCTGATCAGAGTAGGATAATCAGAAATGAAACTTAAATCATAAAACACCTTTCTCCCACCCCTCTCTTCTACCCAGGTTTAACTTTACTCCTGATTTTCTCTATCTCCTCAACCCCAGCAGTTCATGGGGACAGCAAATGATGGCTGTGATTAGGTCATGACACATGATCTCTTCAGCTCCTTCCTATCCTCAGTGGAAGAACTCCTCATACTGTTCCCTTTCTCCGGTGTGGGATCTCTCCCATGGGAGATAGTCCTGTATGAACTTCTTCAACTGAAGTCCTTCTCACAGACTGCAGTTCTTCACAAACTGCTCCAGTGTGGGTCCCTTCCTTGGGGTGTAGTCCTTCAGAAATAGACTGCTCCAGCGTGGGTCACTGCCAGCAAACCTCCTCCAGTGTAGGCTCCTCCCTCCATGGGTCCACAGTTCCTTCCAGGACCTGCTCTACCACAGGCTTCACACAGTGTCACAGCCTCCTTCAGGCATCCACCTGCTCCCGCATGGGGTTCCCCAGGGCTTGGCAGGTGAATGTCTGCTCCACCATGGACCTCCATGGGACGGAGGGGGACAGCCTTACTCTCCATTGTCATTTAACAACCGGTTGAATAGTTCACAACTGTTCAGCACAGGCATCAGGTGAACCTCAGTTCTGAAGCCTGGAGCACCTCCTCCCCCTCCTTCTTCACTAACTTCCCTATCTGCAGGGCTGTTTCTCACACTTCTCCCTCCTCTCTCTAACTGCAGTTGCTGTTGCATAGCATTTTTTTCCCTTTCTTAAAAACTTTATCCCAGAGGCACTACAACTGTCACTGATGGGCTCAGTTTTGTCCAGCAGTAAATCAGCCTTGGAGCCAGATGGCATTGGCTCTGTCAGACATGTGGGAAGCTTCTGTCTGCTTCTCACAGAGGCCGCCCCTGTAGCCCCACTGCTACCAAAACCTGGCCATGCAAACTGTTCAGCTGAGGTAGGGAATGACTGTATCACCCCAAATCAGCTGAGAAACAACCACTTCTGGGATAAATCAGGAAGGAGCAGGTGCTCACCATTTACTATCAAAAAGTCCACAAGCAAAGTCAAGCAGAGTATCTAATCCTGACAAAAATATCCCCAACAGGGAAAAAAATTAAATCACAGCTGAAAAGTGAAATTGCACCAGAGTACCTCAGGGAACCTGGAGACTTGGCAAAGCGGAAGGAATACCCAGATCTTTGCAATAACAGGAGAACTTTGATAAATATGATGATACCCTCCATGGCAGGCATTAAGGAATCAGTCATGATGCCCATTTTGACAGTTCAGGTACCTTATTTTGAGCTCATGAGTGGCGGCTCAGCTAAAACATTGAATGGAATTTTAGAAGATAAAGTTGAAATTGTCTATGTACCTTGTTGGAAAACTTGTGGAGAGAAGAGACTTCTGTAGCTCTTGCCTACTCATTTTAGGCCAGGTTCTACAGGGAGTTGAGGGACTCCTCTAAGTCTCACCTTGGCTGACCTTTGACAAACTCTCAGATGCCAGAATCTGCCTTTCTTTCACAATGGTTCTGTAGGACTATTACCAAAAAGACAACAAAAACCAACTTCTTAACCAGCTACAGTTCTAGAAAAGAACACCTCTCTTTCTCGAGTCACCTCCAAGGAAGAATTCACACTAAAAACAGAAGCTACCCATCTCTCTCTGCCATACTTTCTTGGCCTTTAGTGTGTTTGTGTGATGCACTGGGATGAAGCAAACAGAATATTGGTATCTTACTGCATTTCTACAGTATGGTTCTCTTTGTAATTACCATACACCCTGCAATCCTTTTTACATACTATTTGTTTTGGTAATAGTTCAGTTCACTATATTGAACAAGACCCAGATGATGCTGAAGCAAAATTGCATTTTGAGGAGATAACTGCAGAACACACATGTAATCTGGGACAGAACACAGTTGACTGTGAGCAGAAATGGCAATGGTCCTTCAAGACAAATCTGTAAGTTTGATTTAACTGATAAGAATAGATGTCATCAAAGACCTAAATGGCCATGGATCTGTACCTCCATTATCTAACACAAATTCGAAAGAAATCAAATACCCTTCATAAGATATTTATTTCACAACAGTTTATGACAGAAAGCACCTGGAAAACAAAATTCTTTAAAGGCAGAAGACCATTTAACTCAAGTTATTAAAACCGAGTAAAATTATTTCAAATGATTCTTCATGGTTACAGCCTTCTGTATCTGAAGAGGGCTTTATGGATTTGCTACCAATAGTCCCAATGAAGTGCCAGAATACTTTGCATATGAAAAAATATTAGCAACTAGCCACCAAGACAATAGGAGGTTGAAGACAGAAAATGCTATGCTATTTCCCTGTCACACACAGCTGGATTTTTGCCTCTTGAACATCACAGTGAGATGGGGTTAACAACCTCATAGAGTGCTGTGTTTGATACCACAGCTCTGGACCAGAAAGCAAGTACTGCTTAGTAAATTAAACTACATGGCTTGGAAACAAATACTTCAAGTTTTCATTTTTGAGAAGTTTACTTAGAAGGAGATGGCCCCTGCCAAGAACAGTGAAGTAGCTCTCACATGTACTGTCATGGTAAATATTTAGTAAGGGAGAGGAAAATGCTGTTCAAGCAGAGGGTTGTGCTTGTGATGCTGGCTGGCTAAGGGATTGTTTCTTCCGTGCCACAGCCATGCGCAAGGCCTGAAGAATCATATTCTCATTATTCATGATGTTGTAATTAGTCAGCTTCAGGAGCTTGTTGAAATCTTCCGCTTTCAGTGAGACCTCTCTGGTTGAGTATGGAGAGCAGAAACTGGAGATATCAACCTGGCCCTGTTCCATTTCAGCAGCACTACGTGACATGCCTGTCAAAGGAAAAAAGGAATGTGTTTGTATAGTCCCACCGAAATACCATACTCTGATAAAATACATCAAGAATAACTAGGAGAGATCACAGGTGCAATTACTATGACGATAAGTGCAGTGTTATGATCTCTAAAAAAACCTACTTTGAACAAAGCCTATTGGAATGAAAAAACACAAACAGTGGTGTCACTAAACGTCATTCCATTGCAATCAGCACCTTCTACTGGCCAGCTCATGGCACATCATTTTATGTGGTCACAAGTGCTAAGTCTTACCTGCACGTTCCTTCTATACTGTGATTGTTCCCTAGATCTGTCATAAAAATACATAATCTGAAAAATATGCTTTGTTCTACACATTAAAGAAAACATTTGGAAATTACAAGGAAAAAGTAGTTTCCATTCCTGTAATTGAGGAACACATTTCTTCTTTCACTGCATTACACCACGACTCAAACTAAAATTATGCATAAGATTTCACCAGATTTTGCAAACAGTTTGAATCATCCCATTTTGCAGTATAATCGCTCCTAGGAACAAGCAAACAAAGGATTTTTATATCGGAATGAGGAAAAAACACCCAGGGAGTGAGAAAGCTCACTGAATCATTAAAATTATCTGGGTACTGTTAACTTACCAGGTGCTACATATCTTTGGAAGGTATCATTCACTAATGGAAAATAAAGCAGCAGAGGAGCTCCTGGGGTGTCTGCGCCATCAAACATGTAACACTCCTTCAGGTTCTTCTCATCATCCTTCAGTCCAATGCAGGGAAATGGAATTCCCTGCTCTGCGAAGTATGTGCAAGCCTGCTCCAGGGGCTGGTTGTGGCCCAACAGCAGCAGCATGAGGAACAGAGAAGACACTCAAGATCAGACTGTTGTCAAAGCCTGGTAATTCATGTCAAATTGCACAAAACAGACTGAGAGCACTGGACAACCAGCAATAATGTGAGCACCTGCAGCCCCAGGGACTGCTTTTCTGTAGCCTGAGGAGCTATTTGGAAATAGCCTTAACTAAATTTGCGGTCCAAGACAGTAAGATTCACAGTCACATTACCTGTTTATATAGCAGTATAACTTGTCCATTGACCTCAATGGACTGAAGTGGGGTTTTGAGATCAACCTACCCATTTCTATAACCCTGGATTTGCAAAATAACAGATTTCAAGCTAAAATATTTTAGACCTCAAAATATAGCACTAAAAACATTCATCAGAAAGCTCATTTGTGATGACCAACTTTGTTAAATTATCTAGCAAAAAAGTATCACCTCAGTTTGAATTAAATATTTCCAAAAGAATTCTGAGTACAAGAAAAAAACATAGTGCAATATATTTTTTTTTCAGCTGCAGTACAGAGATAAGTATTTTTTATGTGGCTTCACAGTTTAAGAGCATCATTAAAGTCTCTTTCACTTGAAAAAAATGACAGAACCTTAACCAGTGAAATGTGTGTTTTCAGTGGTGTCCCTAGGGTCAGTTTACAATTACAAGCCTATATTTTGAAGTCTAAATCTCTCTATTTATGTGGTGAATATCACTTTCAAAATCAATGTAAACATTTTAACCAAATCAGACTCCTGCAAACATAGTAAATGCATTTAAAATCTTGGTTTAAGTCCACTATTTAAGGGGAAAAACTGTATTTGTTAAAAGAGAAAAAATTAAAGATGAAGAATTTCTTCACTTACTGGGTTGTTCCTGGACAGCTAGAAAATCACCCATTAATATAAAAAGACAGATAAAATTTTACATGCTTAAGCAAAACACAGATTAAATTCAGCATCCGAATCACTAAGTTTTTCCAGCTATATTTATGTTATTAAATCTTACATACAGCTATAATAGAAGTTGCAGCTTGACCTTCATAACTTCACTATGCTGCTCCATATTTCACTAGTGAAGCACTTAGGGCTATTTCAGAAGTAGTTTGAGAAAAATAGAGATATTTTCCTCTCTATAAATTTCCCTTCCTCTTTTAAGGTTTGCAAACAGCATGTTACTAAATTCCACTAAATTCCACATTTTATAGACACCTGTCTAAAAGTTGCAAAAAGCAAAGGAACATCTAAACAAAAACAGTTTTAAGATTTCTCACCAAAGTCTGTGATCCGCCTGTGTAATTTAAGTGTATGATGACATCCACTTTCCTCTCTGGTCTCATAAGGGGTGGGTAACTGGTTTCAAAGAAGAAAGCTGCATCCACCAACTCCAGGTGTTCCGAGTTGCCTCTCAGGTCATTAGGAGAGGTGTCTAGCAAAGTGTCTAAAGAGTAGAGGATTCAGATCTATTACCAAACTGCAGAGAGACATCTGTCAAGTTAGAAAGCAAAAGGAAGGTGAGCTTCTCTCCCATCCAGAATCTTCCCTTTACTTTAGGGTAGCATGCAGCAATCTTAAAGCTACTTCAGCTTCTCCACTCACATTTTGTTAGTGTTTCTAAACCCATTAACCCAAAACCTAAGCAGATGTTGCCTACGTGCAGAGCCTCACCCTAGCATTTTTCATCCTAGTGAGGACTTACAGTACCAAAATGACCCAAAAATTGAACAGCTGTATTACTGAAAGTGAAAGGTGTGAGGAGTTACTTAGTTCTCCCTCCTCTCAGTAAACACTAACAGCTAACCATAAAATCCATTCAGTTCTCTTCAGGCCATACAAATGTCCCTCGCTAGTTCCCAGCCCCCGTGCCTGCCACAATGACTGCTGAAACATGTAGGCAGGAGAGCTGTCCACACCTTTCCATTTTGTGAAATGTTCATGCTGGATATACTCATTGTGCATCTGGAGGCCCCTTAGGAAGTTGTGGTACTTGGAGACAGCAGGGCGATCCGTCAGGATATCCCGGAGGGTTGTGGAGAGGCCGCTCGTAGGAGTGAAAACACACGTGGCCATCTCATATGGCTTCTCGGGCAAGTCTGGTTGTTCCTCTAGAGATACACGGCATAAATGACATTCAACTGAATTATAACCACAAAGAAGAAGAGGCTGGCCACAAAGAGGAGGACAAGTCTTCTGTACCAATAGTAATAGTGTGTTCCCAGCTCTTGGCGTTGTGGTATTTTTCCCTGTGACCTGCTATGAGTTCTGGTTAATTTCTTGACAAAAGTATAAACTTATTTGTGCTTTCTAAATCCTGATTAGCTACATATGACTAAAGGAACATTTTCCTCATAAAATAATATAATTTTTGTACACATTGAAGTAATTATATTTTCCAAGTAAACAACAAATAATTATGCCTTTAAGGGTATTACTGTTTTTAAATTTCATGTGGGTTAAATATGAAATTCAAAGCTTATTTTGAAAAGAATAGAAAACTTTTAGCATTTTACTTTCCAACCGAATATTTTTACTTTTAAAAAAACAGTTTGTTCTAGTTGGTTCAGGTGTGGACACCAGATTTCAACAGAAAATTGTTATTTGTATAAATCCAAACATAAGAGTTGGGAGGGTTTTTTTCTGAAAACATGGTCTGCAGAAATGGGACCTAAGTGTGTTCACTGGCTTTGCTTGAATTTTAGCATGAAGATGCTCATGAGTATTGTTAAGAAATGGTCTTTCAGTATGGAGCTGCCTCTCTCAGCTGGTGTAACAGAGCTCCACTACATTGACTTCATTTGACCTCTACTAAGTCTTTCGGTTTAGTTAGATTTTGAGGGAGGGTGTGCTGTGCAGGGCAAATAAAGGCTGAAACAGAAACACTCAAGCTTCTCTCTGGCAAAAAAATAGATGACACGAGGCTTTGACAGAAGTATTTTTTTCAAGCTTTTTAAACACAACACTTCAGAAACCACCTTATGTATCCACCCCTATCTCCTTTGCACTGTCTGATGGTGCCTTTCCTTCTTATCACAATCTCACTATTTAAAGAAAGCTCTGGCTATTCAGTAAAATCAAATTACTTGATTTTTCTGGTGTGTCCCAGAAGAGAGAGCACGAGGATGACAGAAAAACTCAAAAAATGAGAAATGTGAGTGTGGTTACCCTATTGGAGAGGCCTAGAGGAGGGTACTTTGATTCACCTATTTCGGTCACTTTGTCTTGGGTCCACCTGTGCCAGAAGTCCTCTGAATTGTCAGCTGCATGCCAGGCATCCAAGAGGTTTTTGGAGAAGATACTACTCCACATTCCTAGAAAGTGGGAGAGGCATAATAAGTAGTGTTGAGGTAAACACAGTCAAGTTCTTTTAAAAACTGCCTTCTGTTCCCTCCACAGCTCTTCTTTTTCATATTTCTATGCAATTTTTGCACAAGTCCAGACATCTATTTCAGTGATAGGGCAAACGCCAAAGGTAAACTTGTTTCAGAAATAAATTCAAAATCTTTTCCCTCTCAGTATGTTTTACCCAGAACATTTTTTTTTTTTAATTTTACATTGTCATTTTCCTGTTTTCATTTCCTTTTTCTGTTGATAAAGGAATATTTTCTGCCAGCTCCTTCTCTGATTCCCCTCTTTCTTGCTTCATTTTTTTCTTTTCAACTTTTCCGTTAGCTTCCAGAAAATCTCCTAGATTTCCAACTTGGAAAATTTTTTGCAAGCTAAGGGAAATGGTGATGCCTCAAAAGCACTCACAAAGGTACATGAAAACTTATTTGTCATTTTAGTTTCATTTTATCCTAGTCCACATGATAAAACCACCTTTGCTAGCAAGGGCAGTTGAATGAGTCTCAGGAAACATAGCATTATAGAATATCCTGAGTTGGAAGAGATCCACAAAGATCATCAAATCTAACTACTGGCCCTTCACAGGACAACCCTTAAAAAATACACCACGTGCCTGAGAGCATTGGCAAAACTCGTCTTGAACTCTGTCAGGCTTGGTTCTGTGACCACTTCCCTGAGGAGTCTGTCAGCTGACTGACCCAGTACCTGTGCTTCCACATGCATAACCACAGATTTATGGAGACTAATTTCCCAAATCACAGGTGTTTATATTAAAATCTTGCCACTCCCCCAGGCTGGTGAGTCACCTTGCATGAAACAGATTCGAGACTCAGGGAGCTTCTTCATCAGGCGACCCATGAAGAACTCACTGCCAAAATCCTCTGCACGAATGAAGGCGCCGTACTTCAGGAAGCCCACCTCGTATGGTGTGAACTCCACCCACTCTGCCAACACACACACCAACAACGTTAGCTCCACTACTGAAAACAGTGCAGTTGCCAGTCTTGGAATAAACCTTTCAGGTGTTGGCTCTTGCAGGTAAACTGGCTTAGCACACGTCCTGAGCAAACCCTGCTGACAGCCACTTAACAAACTATCTCACTATCTACAGGTTTGTGAAAGAGAAGTGTCAGGACTAAGGGAAAATTTTAATTCTTTTTTCTTTTTATCTAGTGAATGCAAATGTTTCTCATGAAAGGTGGACTAGAACACAGGTTGATTTCTATTGTTTTTATTGCCTTTACCCAATCATTAAAAACATAGCACCATAGAATGCTTAGGTTGGAAGGGACCTTAAGGATCATCTAGTTCCAACCCTCCTGCTATGGATAAGAACATACATTAAGCAAACATAAATCTCCAGCGAATCCCTTTCTTAAAGAATTCTTAGCAGTCCTGAAACTGTATCACAGAATTATGTTGTGTTATTAGCCTGAAGTTAATATCTGAATATACACAATCACAGGCCAAGAGAGCTTACAAAATACTGAACTGTCGCTGTCTATCCTGTGGCTGCCCAGTTACTCTTTACATTTCAAAACAGTACTCCTCTGGCTTGGAATGAGAATTTAAAACAATTCATCATTATTTACAGTATCCCCACAGTGTATCTCCCTGGTTGAAAATATAGCTCTTTTTCAGAACTGAAAGATTACCTCTAAAATCTTTGGTGGCAACTTTGTCCTTGACATTCAGGGCAAGGTAGATGGGCAGAGGGTTCTGACCTTGATTCACTGCCTGACGTTGATCAGAGAGTCTGTGGTGGCTTTTCTGGATTTGGAAAAAAAACACGAAGAATTAGCTGATTATCAGTACTTTAAAGATATCAGCTTATAAAATCTGCCATATGATTTTCCTGAATTTCTTCCTGAATTTAATTCCATGTGCTTGAATAACAGAGGACAAGAAAACCATGTTAGCAGGAATAATTTTGGCTAAGATAACCGTCCATGTTTTGCATTCAGTATATACTGACAGCAGTAAGTTGCTTCACATGCTGTTCTAGCTTTACATTTTTAAATGTAAGTTAACAAATAGGGCAGATCTGAGTAATTCAGCTGTTAGCATATACTTCATCTGTTAATCATAAAAGTTCTTCAAGGCAGCATGTAAATAATCCTCCTTTTTTTTTTTTTTTAAATACTATATTGGAAGATAACATCCACAGAGAAAAAACATTTGAGCTGTCCAATACCAAAAACTTATACATGAAATGGAGATTTTGAGTATAATTCAGCCAGATTAAATTCTAGAAATTTTTGCTATGCAGCACTGAGGTTTGAAATACTATGTGAAATATGATATGAAATGAGATTATTTCATTTTATCTGTTTCCTCTAGACAAAATATAAACTGTGTTTACAGGATTTAAAAATAAAATAGCTTTTTTCCAGCTATTGTCAGGCTTCTAGTTTACATGGAAAGTTTTGATTGTGCCATTACAACAAAATTAGAAACTGGAGGTCTGGAGAGATCAAATTCAAAGTGGCTGAAAGGCATCTGCAAAATCACAGTTTTGGCAGCTAAGATGCCTCAGGAGCTCTGGATTTATATAGTTTCTTATCATTAAATCACAAAGTTCTCTACATATGGGGTACATCTGCAGTACATGCAAATTAGGAGTGCAGCTGGTGTAAATATTGCAGCAGTGGAGGAATAAAAACATGGGGCCATAAAAAGCACCTAAGAAACCTAAAATTTTCTTGGACAGATACAGTGTTAATTAGCTGGTTACCTTAGAGCTAGTCTGAGCATTTCTGTTATATTCTACCACACTTTAGGATCCAGTGTAGACATAATCTATGTCTACAAGTTATTAATGTAAATAAGTGGTGTTCTGCCTACATACTGACTACAGTGTTATTGACCAGGTTCTCTTCCTAGGGCTTTAATTTCTTGTAATGGTCACTTAGTATTTACTAAGTCAATAACTTTATGAGAAGAAAGATGTATAGACATTACCCCATCATTCAACATGGATTCAATCATGAGCCCCCACAGATCAATAAAAGAGGTTTTATGTCCTGCTTGGGTCCTTTGGCTCAGCTCTCTGTAATAATTCCTTAGACTTTTCAAGCAAAAAGCCCCCATCTTGCACTTGGCTGCTTGCTTCCGTGCTTCAATAATTACTTCTCCAAGATCCTTACGTGACCAATCAGCATCTTCATATAGCTTTGTCATTGTCCTGCAGGCAGGAAATATGATGGAAAGCAGGGGGAAATGAGCAAGATCCTTTTGAAGCTCAGAGAATACACTTTGCAGAGCTTTGGACACTTATTGTATTATCTTTTAGTTATTCTCCTCTTTGAGCTTACTTTGAGCAGAGATGCAAATCTAAGGGCAACCAGTCAAAAATCACTTGATTTGGGATCCAACACAAGCATCTATACCAGCTGTCTATGCTGTTTCTGTCCAACAGTAAATAATCATAAAGCATCGGTTTTGCATGGGATTAAGGATGTTTGCCCTTCCAATAAAGTCTACTCTTTTGGTTAGGGATAGGTTACTTCAGTGACACCAAATGTATGATGCACAACAGTCCTTTCATAGATAACCTTGGCATTCATAGCCCAAAGATGGAAGCAATAACTCAATTCACCACCTTTACCCTGAGACCAAGACAAAGCATGGTTTTTTCTTAGCACAACAAGCTCCAAGCAACATTATCAAATGCCTCCTCACCATGTTGTGCCAGATGAGCCGCTGATGTATGAAACACAGTCCAGAACACGCAACTTTTGAAGGCCCAAAATGCTGCCATACATGGCAGTGAGTGCTC
Organism: Oxyruncus cristatus; assembly: GCA_013399855.1. NCBI lineage: Eukaryota > Metazoa > Chordata > Aves > Passeriformes > Cotingidae > Oxyruncus > Oxyruncus cristatus. Next base: position 654,566 of record VXAY01005700.1, read on the forward strand.
TTATCCCACATCCTGCTGTGGTCACAGCCACTATAGGCACCTGTTCAAGATAAAAAAGAGGAGAAAGCACAGATGGAAAAGTGGCATTAAGGAACAAATAACGTAAAAAGATTACAGAAATGCAAAAATAACATCCAAACACTAGTAAAATAAAACATGTACATTAGAGATAAAGCTACATTGCTCTATAAAGTTGCAGGCCAACCCTGTAGAATATATTAGATCTTGGCACTTCAGGAAGGATTTTTATGAAACACAGACCAAACTTATTGGTTTGACGTTTCTTCAAATGATTCAGTTGAGAGCTAACTAGAAACAGAAATTTCACTCATGCAAACAGAGAGCTGAACTCTCCAGCTGAGATCACTGTGGTAGCAAACAGTGCTCCAAAGGAGAAGCTGCTGTCAAAAGTCGTCCCTCAATCATATGGAGGTAAAAAATCACTCCTTGCCTCCAGGCTTGAGAGAAAGGAGAGAAAAACCCTCCAACAGTACCCTTCCTGGTTACCTCATGCTCTTGCAGATCTTCCTCCAGATGAAGAACATCCTTTAGTGCAGCAGCAACCACCTTCCTCCGGTTTTGCAGGAAATTCTGTTCATCAGTGCAAAGGTCAAACCCCAGACGGGCATCTAGGTTTCTTGGCCTGAAACACAGACCCTGAGTCCTGTGACCAGGGCAAAAATATTCTTATTGTGGACAACTCCAGCTGTGCATGTGTGTGTTTACAGACCAGACTGTGGACAGTATAATGTAATAAATGAGAAAAAACAACACACTTTTGGTTTTATTTGCTCATATAATTATTTTCTCAAGTTTCAATAGTTGCTGCCATACGTGCCTATAACTAGGCAACCACTGTCAACAGGCACTGCAGTTGAATAGGGAAACAGCCACCGTGCCTTGAAGTCATTCGTATAATTCAGACAAATCATTTCGTTGCAAAGCTGCTCTATCCATCCGTGGGCACACAAATAGTGCACACAAATCAAGATGTATTACTGAGATGCACTGGCAGCTTGGAAATTTGGAGGAAAGGAGACCCATGATTTAATTCACCATCAATGTGAAAAGGAGAACCGTCAAATAAAAATCTACAACCCAATAATGAACTCACATATCTGCTTACAACTGAACTCACACAGACCCCTGCTGATTTCAAATGAGCTTTGTGTAGGAGCAAATGTCTCCTAGTTAGTGGATCAAGTCTTACTGGAGACTCACTTACCATTCATTTGCCTTTGTGTACAAGTCAATTGTCCTGTCCTGAAAATCACAATACAGACAGTGTAAGCAGTGTAACCTGTGCCTTCCTCCCCTACTCCATCTAGGGCCTGAGTTTCCCTACTTGGAAGTATGCAATGCAGCTGAAGAATCTGGCCAGCAATGGTCTGGGCTGTGAGAGACATTAACAAGCTCCAGCACTGTCTCGTTTGAGCAGAAATGGGCCATTCACAGAAGCTAGGTGGGCTGAGAGCTCCTCAGCTTGTCATAGTTTAACCTTCATTTTCTGTGTGGGTCATTGAAAGATGGACATCTGAACCACACACATATGGATGTTCTCTGTTTGACTTGCTGCTTCAGGCATTCCCTTTGCAAATGTATGTCTTGCTTGTCATATCATAGCTCACATACTATGTTGATGAACATATTAGACATGTCCTGAGGAAGTTAGTTTCAACTCAGAACAGGATTACACAGGGTATGACTTGAACCACGTGCAGAACAAAAGAAAAATAAATATTACATAATTGCAGAGTGACTGTCATTCACACATTACACTGTAGCATGCTTCATGTCTCACAGGAACTGAATCGCTGAACTGTAAGACTAATCATCCATCAAGCTGATGGTGGTGGGCTACTTTATCTTAAGAAAGACTTGTTCTCACCTCTGCTATCGTTATTTTCTCTTGTATAGGAAGCAAGTTCAGAGGTAGAGTCACAGACTCATTCATATCCCTTTCATTTTGACTTGATGAAGACTGGAAAAATGGATAAGAGAAAAAGTAAACAAGACAGTTTTGTATTTTACAATACAAAAAAAAAAAGGAGAAAAAAACCCCTAAAAGCAGTCTCCCCATCCCACTTACACACATGCGCTTATCAATTCCCTGCATACACAGATCTGCACACACATTCAAATCCTAGTGGTCCCCAAAGAAATACACAGCAAAGAGCCAGCTATGTTAGTGGCAATTACATACCCTGCTGAGATGCCTCCGCTGCGGTAGAGCCACGGTGAGCGCTGATTGACTGTACTTGATGTAGTGGAACCTGGCCGGGGAGGTCGGGCAGAGACAGGAGCTCAGTGTGTGGGTCTGGGTTCCTTCATATGACCCATCCACAGTTAGCGCAAACTTCCTCTCTGAAGCAAAGGTGTTTCAAACTTCAGTTCCTCAAAAAATTGGGGTAACTTCTTTGCACAGTAATGTGTTTTTCTTAGATAATTACCTCATTTTGACACCCAAATTACAGGAAGAATAAATAGACTGACTTATCTGAGGGTTTCAGCTTTAGAGCTGGTGTGCATAGAGCTTTATACATGCCATATAGCTTTAGCACCACTGTACTTACATATATATGTGATTGCTGAGACTACCACTCTATTCATTAGGTAAGGACTCACAGCTGATAACAGTTTTGGGGGAAAATCACACTCTCTTCTGAAATCACACTCTCTCCAGATAAATATTTTAGTATTGCATACTGTCTTATTGCTGAGATGTTTTGAAAATGCTAGACTTCAGGGAAAAAACATGTTCTTTTGTAGCAGAGCAAAACTCTCTGGAATCAGTAAAATCTCAGTCCCTCTATCATATCTCACTTTCCTTCAACCTGTAACATTTCTTTTTAAATATTTCTAGCAGTTACAAAAATGATGTCTGGTAGCTTTCTGTCTTCATGCAGTAAGCCTCAGATACGCCTGTTCAAGTAATTAAAAATGTTCTTTATATAGAATATCAGCCTAAATTCAAGGTGACATATACTCAGTAAATCCACATACTCAAAAATATATGTAATCAGCCTTCAAAAGAATTATCCCACGCAAGCATCTTCGGTCACGCCTACCAAACTTTTTCACTGTGACGGCTGAGTTCAACTGGATCACCCACATGTTTAAGCAGTGTACTGAATTGGGGTCATCAGATGTCAGAACGAGATGTTTGAAAGTTGCATAGGAGGTACACAGTTCCACAAGTCTGGACTTGACTTGTGGTAGTGATACACTGCTTTAAGTGTGCAACAAATGTCTCTACTAATACTCTGGGAGTCTTGTGTTTCACCAGGCGGCATGTTTAATATTGTTATACCTAAAGAAATTTTTTTAAGTTAAATGGTATAAGAGGCCTAATCCTCATTCTGCCCATTTCCTTTTTCTCAGAGTCCAGAAACAACAGGAGTTAGCTTGAGTTTAGGACTCAAAAAAATTCAATTCCTTGTGCAAATACTTCAGAAAATTGTAAGCATCTGGCAAGATGTTATTGCAGAGGAAAATATTTTGGGGGGAAATTAGACCAGATGCTTGTCACACCACATTCTGGAATAATCTGTATGTTTTTCATCAACAGAAACCCCCTCCACAGGTGACTGGCATCAGTGGGATTTTGTCTTGCACCTTAAATAATTTTAAACCAGGATATTCAAGCATAAAACACTGAGTGCTTTTACCATAAAGTGGCAACCAGATTTGCTCATAAAGTCAGTGAAAGGCTCACCCATAGTGTCCTTCCTCATCCTCCCACCGTTCACCTGCACCTCCAAACAGGAAACTTCACGGGACTGTAAGAGACAACCAGGGCAAGAGATAAAGGCATTTGCTATCAGTAGAGCTCTGCTTCCTCCAGCCCCTTGGATCACAGGTCTCAGGGCGTGCACATCAGGGGAGAGGTGGTGCCAGCCTGTAACCCCCCTACCAGGTCTAGGGAGATGGGATCCGCCTTCCACATGGGAAATAACAAATCATGTAGAGGTGAGGAAAGAGAAAGGATATGCTTGCTCCTGCCTGGAGGAGCAGCCCTGCAAGGGCCTGGGGGAGGACTGGCCACAGGAGAAGGCTTTCCAAACAATGCTCAGCCAAGCTCTCCCTGGGCAGATGGAGGGATGTCACACACCTGAGCCCAGCTTAGTTTAGACACAGGCAAGCACTGGCAGCAGCTCACAGTTTTCACAGCTTCAGCCTCTCCCAGCATGAGTCACTAGCTGGGACAGCATGAGAAAGCCAATTCCAACACCAGCTTTATCCTGCCTTCATGCCACCATATGGAGCAACCGCCTGGTACCTTTAATACTAGCTTTACAATAAACTTTCTTATACGGCAGGGAAAAGGATTATGAAATAAAAATTACCACTAAAACTCCATTAGTAACAATGTTTTCAGGAGGATCTGGACTGAAAGACAAAATGGAAAACAACCATTTCACAATCAACACACCTTTCTTTTCTTTTTTTCCTTTTTTTTTTTTTTAAACTCTTCTTTATGGTTATTTCATCATCTTTAAAAATCCATCTTCGGTCAGGCAGCATGGACAAACAGTATCAGAATTTCTACCTGCACATTCAATCCATTTTGCCTCTCACAGGCTTGAGTCTGAACTTTAAACAATTTATGGACAACTGCTGAACAGAGGAGCTCTGTATCAGACAGGATCATTTCCTGACACAGTGAAGAAAATTTACACCAGGATGGCATAGTTACAGGCAAAATTACACTATTACCCCTATTACAGGTTTGGTGCAAACCTGTAGGATCAGAGCTAAAAAGCTGGTGAATTTATCCAACATGTCATTAAAAAAAGGAAAAAAATACTATAATTTACCTTAAAAATCAACAGCAGCACTAGGACTGATCTACATCATTTTCTCCATTAACTGTACCGTCAGCACAGAAACACAGTAAAAAAAAAATATTTTTAATCTATTCCTAAAACAAATTCCAAGTATCATTTTCCCATAATCTTATGACAAAGCAAATATCTAGGGTCCCACAACTAAGGAGCAAGAAGGGTTTTAGACTCAAAACTTCCTCCTGTGAAGAATGACCTTCTTGCAGCCTGGTGAGCAGTTGCCATCAGGGACATCTCTTTGCCCCCATCAGCACCTGTGCTTGTTTTTCTGTATGTCTGGATGCCCGGTGTAGAAGCATGCACATCATGCAGGGTCATGCATCCCTTCTCCATTAAATGCTCTATACAAGCATTTCCTGAAATCTACCCAAATCTACCCTCTGCTTTATTCAGATGCTGACAGTGTTAGAGGGCTGCATGCATAAACTATGCTTTGTATCAGTAACCTCATGTCTCCATCTCACTGTTGCCGATTTCACTTCACGCACCTGCTCTCCATTGTGAATTCAACCTCCAGCTCTTCTTTCCCCTGCAAAAGAAAGTGAAGGCAGTCATGGCAGGTTGGTCTTCCTGCGAAGAGGGATACCCTGCAGGAACCTGTGCTCTTCAGGGGTCTCTATAAGCCAGTGTTCACCTCCTGTCACTGCATATGCCACAATTTTATTCATGTTGTATCTGTCATACTTCTAGTATCATATCTATCAATTTAACAAACTCCTAGTTTAGACCTTTGCTGGACACACATAATACATACCTCTTGGTGGCTGCTCCCCCTTTCTGCAGTCTTGGGTTCCCACCTCCCACCCGCACTATTTCTCAGGCCACTTACATTTCCCCTTTTCTTTCTTCTCCCATGGGTTCTCACACTCCCCACTGATCCTTAGCAGGAGTGAAGGTGGATTTCTCCAGTTCATACAAATCATTCTGACTCTCTCCCAGCCCTCACTCACTCATGAAGATGGGTCTGATGGCACATTAACATGGTGGCACACTTGGTTGTATTAAGCCCAGGGTGTTCTGGAGGGTGGACTTTGGTTTGGTGGAATCTGCACACATAGACTCTTTGTGCACTCATCTTTGTCTTTTGTAGCTGAGATTTTTTTGTCCCTGAGATTTTCTTTCTTGTTAGAGGTTTTGGTGCAATTCCCATCATCTTCTTGCCCTCCTAGTCTAAGCACTAAGGAGAATATGGCATGGAGAGCCAGCCTTTCCAAAACAGGTATTAAATCAACACTCACTCAAGTACTTCCAGGCCTAAACACTGCCCTTGAAACTTTAGTATGAAGTTGTCCCAACCATACGAAATTGAGATCTGATGAAAAACATACTTTTTTAATAATTCAGCTCTGCGAGTGTTATGTTCATTTTCTAAATTAGCTAAAAGTCACATTGGGGTTGGGTTTATGACTGCAGATCATTACTTTTGTATTAGCAAAACACAGAGCTCAGAACCACCAGCTACAGCTGCAAAAGTACTGGGGTAAAGTAAACAGAAAATTAAGTCCAACTACACTAGCCAGCTCTTTCTGTAGAAGCACCATCCAAAATTTGCCATAATTACAGAAACAATTCTAGATGTGAACCCCTGAAACAGATGGACATCTCAGGTATGGACAGTGAGAAAGGCTTGTACAGGACAGATGAGAGGAAAGCTGAGATAACCATATTCTCACCTGACTCCACCCCCTTTTCTTTGTCCTTGAAATTTATCCATACCTGTGGATTCAGCTGGAAACTTAGCTGAATGTTTTCCCCAAGCTGGATTTTGGACACATCAAAGAACACAGTGAGGAGATGGTCATCTTGAGTTACATTGTCCTCATCACAAACTTTTAGCTCCAGAATGTTCTGGAATAAAAATTAATTAATTAATAATTAAATATCAAAGGTTTAATGGACATAACATGCTGCAGATATTTCATTTTAGCTGAACCAAGTTGAGAAAGAATTTCAAGAATGAAAAAATATAAATATTGCAGTTGCTGTCTACATACTCTATTGACTATGCTGCAGATACAGTGTTACCCAGCCATCAAAAGCCAAATAGGTACAGTAAGAGAGTGTGGATACTTCTCAAGGGAACTCAGAAAGACCCACAGAGTGGAAGGGCTATATGGTGTGTTTTACATATGGTTAGAATAGCTGGAGATATCTGCACTCTTACCTTAACCTGACTCTGAATTGTGAAGTGGAATGTTTCATTCCATGTCGGGTTCTTGCTGTTCTGGACTGTCTTGGTGCGGAAATGCTGCACTGAAGCTGTTGGCAGGCTCAGGCTCACATAGCAATCAGACTGAGTTACTGTTGAAGAGAGGGAAAGCAGGAAAACAATGGAACAATTAAAAAATCTAGTACCCCATAAGGTGGTGCACTGTGTGAATTTTTAAGCTCAGTACATAAAGTAATACACAGAATGCAGGCCAGCAAGCTAACTGGGGAACCATTGGGCCACTGCTAGTCAACCATCTTGCTTTACTATTGAGAAAGCCTGGCAGCGTAGCCTTCTTTAGAACTACTTTTTCTAAATTCTTGGAAAAAAACCAAATGTTCAAAATACTCAGTTACATTGCTGAAAAGCCATCCATATGCATAAGGGCCCATACACACAGCAGTATCACAGGGCTGGGCACCGTGGACCTGAGCAGCTGTGACAGGGGCTACCTGATGGACAGAGCCCAGCTCCCATACACTGGGCTTCCACAGGTAGACGTGAACATGCCTTAGTGTGTCTAGAGTAGCTCTAGCTTTATATTCTCTCTTGTCTACTTTCTGGAGCATCCTTCCTTTTTTTCTAGGACCTCTGTCTGCCAATACAGCAGGGACAGGTGCTCATTGCACTGAAGGTTCCCATGAAGCCCCATTGCTGTCACAGAAGACACGTCTTCCACCAAGGTACCTGTCCTCAGTCTGTTTTCTTCCCTTTTGGACATTTAAAGAAGGGGGCACACAGTGCACCACAGACCTCAACAGCAGTTTTTCAAGAATAAAAATGTCCAGAAAAAAAGTTAACAGCTGTGGAGATGAGAGGAATTGAATTTAATCTTCTGTAAGTGGTTTAGAATGAGCACAGATAAGAAAAGCATAGAAATGTTGAACAGTTTGATGGCTAACATTTGCTTTAAGAAGCAGCCGTCCTGAGGCTTTCACCAGTAAAACCATGGAAAAAATATATATTGCTTAATGTCACTATTTTCACCTGCATCTCTCTGCCTCAGCCAGCACAGTAAAGGTATTTGCAACACTTATGTGCAGGTGAAAGCTTGTCTGTGTTTCACAGCACAGAGAGAGCTGACGTGGCTTCTTTGCATGAAATTGCATTGCTTTTGCCTGCACTGGAGGCGAGTCGAGGTCATAAAGTTCACCTATCAATTTTAATGTTCCCAGATGTAGTGAGGACATCTTCAGTCTTTTTTATTTTCCTTTTTCAGCTGAAGAGGCCAGTTGTACGGTTTGGCTTCCCACCTGAGCTCCATCATAGGTGATAGATGTTCAGGGCCAAAGCTTTGGCATGAAACAGTCATTAGGAGAAGTCTGCAGTGCTTATATCGTCATAACACTTTAATCCTAAGGTCAGAATAATCTACCTGCTAATATATTTTGTCATCATTATTAGGAAATAAAAGACAAATGTGAATAATGTTGGTTAGGGATGACAACCTACATAAGTGCCGAAGATAGCATGGGGAGTATTGCCCATAAATGCCAATTCCATTATTAGAATTGTATTTCCTCTATTTGTAATGCCACGTACTCAGCATTCCTGCCGTTGCACAGCAAACAAATCTGAATAGCAGAGGAATAGGCTTAAGTCTTGTCACACTTAGTTTTATTGGTAGACCTGATTTTGGGAAACAGAATAATTGTCTTGGCCCTTTATTGCCTCCCCATCTGCAACTCAAGGGTTAACAAAGCCAGCCTTTTTCTGACCCCCACCCTGTCTCCCCTGAGGCTTAAGTCATCTTTTTTTTCTTGTTTTAGTAACTTTGAAGATTAAAAGAGTAACTCTGACTGATGAAGTAGTTGTTGTATATTATAAGAGATATGAATTCTACAAAAATATCAAAACACTTAGACATCACCAGAGCTTCTAACAATTCTAATAGCTCTCAAAATTCTCTGTGTATACAGGAAATGTCCATGTGAAAATCTTTTTGGCTCTTAGAAAATACAGACTGATATTAGAACAGATTGCTGTTGGCTCTTGTCCCCATTAGAAGGACCAGAAGGACCAAAATGGATAAGGCTGTGGGTGAACCAAAGTTTATTTCCTTGACACTTCCCAAATAGCAACACATGCTCTGACTACTCTGTTGCAAAGAACAAAGTACTATTTTGAAAGTCCATCAATTATTTTTTTCTGTAAGTGATCACTGTCTGCTACTACACCGTGTCATACACCTGTAAGAAATAACTACATGTCAGACTGCAGAGCTCTGACTTCTCATTTAGATCTCTGACTTTCTCTGGGACACTTCTGACCCAGCCACTAAACAAACATGGCCTCCCTCTTCCCACCTGCCAAATGTGTTTGTGATGTGTTTTGTACCTCAGAGCTGTCCTCTGAAACCTAATTATTTCTTGTTTGTGATGTATTTTCCAGGTGTTATGAGGGAGGCACTTAAAATGCCCAGGAACCATATTTTATATATCTCTGATACCTCAGACCCATAATCTGCCTGATCAGCTTCAGGTACAAGCAGATGTGAGAAACGGCAAACCACAGCATGTCCTGTGCCCAAGCTGGTTGGTCACGCCACAATATCCCATTGCCTTTCCACGTACACATACAAAGCTACCATTGCCAGCCACGTGCAAGAAAATCATCATCTCCCTGGTATGTAAGCCTAACCACACCTAACTACAGCAATTACGCTCACGCAGTATACGGACAGCAGAGCGTCTAACTTGTGACCTGTTGTGTCCCTCCCCTCAGCCATGACACATGAACAGCCATCAGACATGCTTGGGGCAGCAGCTGTGGTATCCACTGTGGGGCAATATCCTGCCAAAAGCAGGTGTGGCAGCAGGTATTTATGAAAGCACGGTCCCTTCATCCAGTTATTACGCTGTCTAATTATCTCCAGGATAAGAGCAGGACTGGATCTTAATTGTGCTTTACCATTAGAAAGCATTACAGCAACATGACACATGCTAAAAAATACCATAGCCCCAGCACCATGCTGTGTCCCAAATAGTAGGGCACCAGCAATTCTGACTCAAGCTGAAATCTCACTTGTCTCACAGAGAGGTCAAATTCAAGTAGTGCTAAACAAAAAAAAAATTATGAATTCCACCTCCTTTTTTAATGGTAACAGATCCAACACCCAGCCACCTGTAACCTGGGCAGAAGCCTCAGGCGTCCTTCTCCTCTTGGACTGCCTTTAGCTGCTCACTATTTCTAGGGGGTAGATTTTTCATTACTGTCATGGTATAGTTTTTTTCCTTATTGTGGTGAAAGAGTCTGAACCAAAAATGTGGTCTCAAACACTGTTTGCCCTGACCATCATCTCCCTGTATTTGGATCTACCCAAGTCACAAAATACAAAAACATCATCACCAGCTGAGAGAAGCATTTTTCTTCTTCCTTGCACACTATGCAGGTGAGTAGATACCTGGCTGAAGGCAAGTGGACAGGTCAGCATTGCTGTTTTCTAGAGCACAGAATATTAGATAATTTACATAATTAAAAATTTTTATATTCTTTTTTAAAACAGAAGTGTGAGTTGCTTCTGTGAAAGTAAACATCATCCTGCTCAAGGCCCTTTACAGTCAGACTATCAGAATTCATTCTGTCGTGGGAGATCAGTTCCTGTCTTGGGGGAGTATTCAATATTAATCTTCTAATAGCTAAATTTCAACAAAAAGCTTCCACACTTTCTCCCACCCTGCCCTTCACACTGGGTGGAGCACCTTACAAATATCTCTAAAGCAGTACCAGTAGTGTCATTCACACCCGTCCTTAAAACACCCCTCTGCTGAGATGATGCTAAACAACCTTACTGCTTCTTTCCCGTTTTTTCCCTTGTTGGGCTTTATCAGTCCACATCCTCTGATTTTATAAACGCATTTCATGCAGCACCTAGAACAATAGGCTGCTGGTGCATAATTGTAAGTGTTTAAATGATGAAGTAAGTAATAAATAACAATGAAACAATAAGAACAGCACAAGAACAGAACACCAGAGGAAGTCTGAAGGTTCCTGCAATAAGTATCACACTGGACCATAGTCCCTCAAACAATAATGTATTTCACTGATTGTATTTCTTTTCAGGGTCTCAAGGGCCTTTACACGAACTGATCTGTGACAGAACTGCTACTACAATCCTATAAAAAAATGTTTTTATAAAAACGTAAAATACATTTGATTTTATAAAATATAGTATCAAATTAGTGTCTTATATTAGAAAATCTAAAACTTGAAGTTTCCAAAATTAAAAAGCATAATCAAAAAAAAATCCATAAAAGCTTCAAAAATATAATTTTCTTACTAAGAAAATGCTGAAGAACATTTTTAACTACACCAGTCAAGGTTCCTTTAGACTAGGGCCCACGGGCGGTGCCCACTGAGGGATCTTGGATGTTTTCAGGAAGCAGGGAATGATGTCTTAAAATCGCTCAGCTCAGTATCCCCCTCCAGTTGCCTACTTTTACCTTGTTTATACACTTAATACTGTGTTTCCTTTTCTTTTACATTTGTTAATTCCACTTAATGATTTAGTTTGCCTGCAGTATCTTGTTCTTTAGTCCCTTTGACTTTTTTTTCTTGGGAAGGACCTTTGGTCTTGTTAAGGATGGCCACCAGTGCCAGAAGTAAAGGTATCCCACGTTTAGTGATAGGTGTCTAAGGAAGAGTGTAAGAGGGCAAACATCATAAAATGCTCACTCAGCCCTCACAATTTAAGATTCAGAGACATCACTGGACTTTTTCCTTCTATGAACTTGTCCATTTTCCACCTGAAACCTGCATAAATTTCTGGCATTTGTCATCTCCTACCATGGGGAGTTCCCAAACAAAAAGCCATGTCCTTCTATTTGTTCTGGAGCTGTGGTGGTTGTCCAAGGTCTGTGAGAGGCTGAGCTTGAAATCCGAAATTCTCTGCAGAGAAAGCTGTGTTTTTAAGGGTGGGTTGGATTGGTGCGCATCCAAGTCTCATCCTATTAGAGAGTTAGGATGCATATGGGACACACACCCAGATCTGGGAACTGGCACATGTTCACGGGTCCAGGGATATCAAGAGGCCTAATGAGCCTGATAGGGACGTGGGTGTGCACAGTGGGAGAATGCAATGTGGAGAACACAAACAAGGCACTAAATTAACAGGTGTTATCGATGATATCAGCTATGCATCAATACACAAGTAGAAATTATTATTATAAATTACACACTGAGGGATGAGTGGGAAAAAGAGAAAGAATAGTGCAAAGGTGCATTAAAAAGAGACAATGTTTAAAAAGTGGAATGGCACAATTTAAGTTGTCTTAGATAAAAATATTCTTTTATGCACTGAACTTCCACTAAAAGTCTTCTATTATCTATTCCATAGGAGATGTTAGCAAGGTTTTGAGATTCTCTTGTTATGGATTAATTTTCCCATCTCCACTATTCGGAAAATGAAGAAGATAGACGAATAATGAAGGCAAACTGCAACACCTGGTTGAGAGACTATTTAAGCACTATATGAATATTAAACAAAGTGATCCAAAAACTCCACAGAAATCTAGTGCAAGGTTGGTCACAACTGCAAGAGACAGAAGAAGCCAGTTTAAAACATCAAAAATCAATAAGGTGACTAAAAAAATAGGTGACATTTGTTCTATCTATAAAACAATTTGTTCTATCTATAAAATTTTGCAGGAAAAGGAAAGTAACAAAAAAAAGTTCTGGGAAAAGAAAGAGTGAGAAAAAAATCAGTGTTAGGAAAATGGTACTGTAAAGAAGTCCACTTCACTTGTGATGAAGGGCCACATGCTCCTGAGTTTCATAAGGCTGTGTCAAGCTCATCTCTGAGAACTGTAAAGATGAATGAATCAACTAAACAATATTCCCCCAAGTTTACAAACAAACCAGGAAAATTTTGTACATATTTTTTTAACTCAAGACTCCCATTTTGCTGCTTCTCAGTGAAAGTCCTATAAAGTTATGAATATGTAACTTGCACTAGTTTTTAAATTGTCAGCAAAATTAAGCAGAGATTAAATTAGTTCATTAAAACTTTTGAAATATAGGTTCATTGAGAAAAACATGTCCTCAATGCCTTAAAAGGAAATCTTTCTGGTAAATACTGCTGACAAATTTTATACTTAGTAAAATCAAATGTTACTAGAATTAAGCAGCTGTCAGCCAAAACTAGATTCAACATTTAAACATAAATTGTTTAAATGTGTGCCCTGACTGGTATGGTTTTCTTTTCCTACATGATGAATGTCCACAACAAGCAAAGCATCGCCTTTTGCAAGTATTTTTTCTGTTTTCTTTGTTCAAATTCTTTTTTTCCCCTCAATATTTTAATTGATGCTTCTGTTTCAAAGAGAAGATAGCTTGACAATGTTGGTGGTAAATGTCTGTTGTTTTGTTTTGTGGGCAACATCCAGTATATGCTTCATAGTGTCAGGCCTCAGCCTCAGCCTGGAAAGCCCATGTTGTGGCTTTACTGCTGCTTCAGACCCTGTGCTGCACTACAAAATCACATCTGTCATTCTAACTGCTCCCCTAAAAAGCTTTGTGGACTGGGAAGCAGAAATGTCTGAGCGTTTCAGTACCTGTCCCATGTCCTAGAATCTTTCTAGTATTGTAAAGGAGAGCATCCAAACATAGTAAACTCCATTCAGAATAAAAATAGTTTCAAGAAGCATTGATCTAGATGAGAAAAAGGTGGAGAGGAAGTTTGGTGAGCTCATTACCATGCAGACAGTTTAATAGAACATGATTATCTGGGGAGATACCTAAGGGCTGTAGTTTTCCACACCTCTTTCTTTCAGTTCAGTGTGCATATTTGTACATTCAAATAGGTTTTAGCTGTAGCAAGGGATTTTTCTCCACACTATGACTGAGCTTCAAATCTCCTTTCTATGCTGTAGAAGTAGTCCAATGGGAAGGTTCATACGGATTCTTTTTCCCCTACATTCAGCATCAACAAAGTATCTTACTGCTCTTCAATAAATTTTGGAGTGAGAAACCCTTCTTCACATACCTTTGGTCTCTAGAGAAACTGTCACAGACCTTGAAGCAAATGGCATTAGAAAGGCACAAAAAGTATCTTGTCTTGCATCTTTTTAACTGAACAATTTTACCTTGGTCCTGTTTCTATAGAAGCTTTCTGGATTCAGACCTTTTTAGTTGCATAAATGGACAGATGCAAGACAAAATCAGTCATCTACTCAGACTGGAGGTGATTGTCATTCACACCTTTTTTTCTAGTGCTTTGCAGTTCAGATATTTATGGAGCATTTTAAACATTTATGTAACTATAATTCCTGAGCATTTTGTAAAAATAGTAAAGAATAGAAAAAACTAACTGTGAGCCTTCAATTAAGTTTTGAAATATGGTTGTGCCTACGGCCAAATCAAATTTGACAGCCCATAAGATGTCAAGTGTGGAGTCCTGAGCCCGCATAAAATATCCTGTGATAGGCCCAGGGTTACACAAGCTGAACATTACTGTAAGAAGGAACCATAGAAAAGAAGTTCTTATTGCAGTCTTTCCTGTGAACAAAAGAAGATTTATTTGCAGATTCAGATGTAAAACATTTTATCCACTCTATGTAAACATGTTCTGCATTTCAACTGGTGGCTAGACTTCAGTGTTGTATTGGCAAGTATGTAAGAATAAGTATCTTCTAACTAGCTAGCTTATCTTCAGCATACTGTGGTCACCCATCTGATGTCTCTCTCCTTTTATAAATAGTCTGTAGTGATTGTGATACTTGGTTATATTCAGAGTAGCTTTACAAGCACAAGGATGCTCCACAAAGATACTCACACAAGTCTGCTTTCCTGGCATTTTTCATCTGTATGATTTTTACAGTAAGCAAGTTGCATGGTGAGGGTTCTGCCTGTTGAAAAGCATACAAAATGCATAGTATGAGCAGGCAGAAAGGATGAACAGAAGCACAGTCAGAGATAACATTGAATTAAGTGTTTCAGTTCCAATCAACAAAAACATTTCTAAACTGAGGTCCCTCCTTGAGTATTGTTGTCTTCTTCCCAGAAGATTTGTAACCAGGTGTGGCCACAAAATGTACAATCACAGACTAAACCTCTGATATTCTCCACTTTCCAATCTGAGGAAACTTATGGTAACCCTCAGTTTGAGATGTCTGACTCCTGCAACCAATCCCAGAGAAATGTATGATATAGAACCTTGCTGCGTTAATAATACAGCTGACACACATCTTGGTCTGTGAAAATTCACAGGATGTCATATATCTCCACTATATTACACAATGAACAGCAAACAATCTAGCAGGGCAGGAAATAGTAATGATATCGTGGTGTCACAATGCTACTCATATATTGATTTATAGCTACATAATTCCATTCTTGATGTAGAACAGTGCTGGTTTTTTAAACAATGAGGACCCATCTCAAACTTCTCAGAAGGGGTGAATGAAAGCCCCAACTGTAGTTATTTCTCTCTGAATAATTCAGCTCACCTAATCTTCCTCTAAGCAAAACTCTCAGGGAAGTATCAAAGGAAATATTTGCAGCATTCCTGCACTTAAAGGGGGCTATAAAAAAGAGAGAGAGAGCATTTTTACACAGATAGTGAATAGGGTGAGAGGGAACAGACTTAAAAAGAAGAGATTTGGATTAGATACTAGGAAGAAATCCTTTACTCAGAGGGTGGTGAGGCACTGGGACAGGTTGCCCAGAGAAGTTGTGGATGCCCCATCCCTGGAAGTGTTCAAGGCCAGACTGGATGGGGCCCTGAGCAACCTGGTCTTGTGGCTGGCATCCCTGACAAGGGGGGTGGACCTAGATGATTTTGAAGGTTCCTTCCAACCCAAGCCATTATATGATTCTAATTTTGGGAAACCTCCTAAACCTAAGTCTTTATCAAAAGACATTTAACAAACCTGCAAGGGCTGAAGGTGAGGTACTTTTTTTCCCTAGATAAGTGTCCTTCTTAAAGGAATAAAAGGAGGAAAAAATGCACATTTAGTAATCTAAATGACAAAAAAACCCCAGAACAACAACAACAACAAAACCAAACACACACACAAAATCCAAACAACAAACAAACAAACCAACCCCAAAAAACTCCAACAAAACCACACCAAAAACCAAGAGGAGCAAAAAGGAAAGAGAAAAACTAAGTAGTGAAGCAACAAACGCATATGAGAAACAGGTCATGAACACTACCTATAGAGCAGGGAGTATCACTGCAACAAATACATAGGTAAATATATAAGAATGTGCAATGCTTTACCATTCATTCCCTTGTGCTCCAAAACTGCCACAAATTAAAGAGAACTACATTTAAAACCTCGCATAATATTAGTTTGCTGACTTTTCCTATGCACACATTGACATTAACGATAACTCCTTATTTTTTCTCAGTGGGTTGTTTTGTCTAGCCTCATTGAGTGGAGGCAAAAAGGTATCTTTTTTTTCTTTTTAATTGGGGATTTTCAAAATAGTTAGATTACTGCATCATTAAAGTCTTTACATTCCTGAAGGCCGAAACAAAAAGTAGTCACAAAACCCAGACAGAAGCACTGCTTTGCTCTCAGCTTTGGTGCTGAAGAAGAATTCTCAGAGCTGAAGATGCAAGAGGTGGAACACCACCTCCTACAGCAGGTCCCCTCTGCTACCAAGAGACAGCCAGCTCAGCACCCTGCAGAGCCTCCTCTTGCCTTTTCTTACCTCGCTTTTGCTGTAGAACAGTCCCATTGTGTTCTTTTCCGCGTCTGAGCCAGGTGTGAAAGGTGTAGGTGGATGGGTACAGAGGAACTTCTTGTGCTTTAGGCTGCCGAGAGCAGGCAGGCAGGTGTGTTAGTGCTTGACTCACCACAGCCTCACCCCGCCACCACCACTTGAGCAATTCCCAACTCCTCCTCTCCCTCCTCCTACTCCTCTCTGCCCTGAAGGTGAATGCACGCTGCACACCTGCATGAAAATGCAGACACCCATGCTCTGGCACTGCAGAAGGATGGTCTTTGCAGCTGTAGTTACAGGGAAATCGAGACTGAAAAGGGATCTTCCCTTCACAGTCATAGGCACTGAGCAAATGTTACTCTTAAGTATCCTCATCACTTTTTGACAGACAGCAGAGCTCCTCAAACTGCAGCCTCTTGTGGGAAGGTGACTGGAACCAGCCAGGTTCCATCTGGCTGCCCAGGAGTGGGCAACAAGGACTTCTTTAGCCAAGAACATCCGAATGGACCACAAACCAATGGTCAAACAAGACTTTTTGTAGGTTTAATGGTCTATAGGGAGTAAGTGGGTCTTTGCTTAAATACATATCTGAAAGAATTTTTATCACCCCCATCTCACCTTCTGTTCGTCTAAACTCAAGCAGGAAACTGTCTTTCAGCCAAGTAGATATTGCAGTGACAAACATCGCGTGAAACAATTCCCGAGTCACCTGTTGAAACTGTAATAGAGTTTCCCCTATAAAGAAAAAGCTTTAAATGCTCACTCACTTTCTCAAAAAGTTTGGGGTTTTTTGCATCCAAATTAAGGTGTTTCAGTGATCTCCAAGATCTGCGAGAGGATACATTTGTGAGAGTAAAATTAATGTTGAAATTAATGTTAATTATTCTCCATGTTGTCACATATTCTTTATGTCTTCACATTTATAAGGCTTCACTATGTAGGACACTACACATCACATGAGGTGGCTCCTGCCTCAGTGAGGAAGTACATGAAGTGAGTACACAAGAAGTAAAATGGGAGTTCAGGGGGCTTTTTGTCTTTTTTAAATAATCTTTGCTATTATGAAAATTAACAGAGGAATTTATTTCAAAATAATTTCATTTCACTTTGCAAGGAATTGAGAACTGATTGATGAAGGCAACTTCATAGACATAAAAAAACCTAAATTTCCTAAAACATTTGGCACTTTATGACATTCTAACTTAAGAACTAGATCCAACAAATGTCACCCAGATAAGCTTTGAACACATTAAGGATGGATAACTAACAGATTACAAAAAGCAGTAATCAAAAGAAGGAAAACACTCCTAGAGATTTGGCAAAAGCTCAGTTATAAGCCTACATGTTTTTATGAATGAACTTGAAATTAAAAAAAAAATACATAAAAAAGTCACTATTAGCACTCTGTTTCAAAAAGAAGATATTGGAACAGTGGGAAACTGAAGAGCTGCAGAATGATCTGGAGAGCAGGAGGAATTCTCTCAGAGAGGGAAAGGCAGGTTTCATATCAGCCACAATGAAAAGTCACGTTAATAAGGCTCAGGCTGCTTCCTACACCTGCCTGGCTTTTTTCCATTCTGTTGTTTAGTAAGTTTCCCCTGTGAAACAGACTGCAACATCCTCCATTCTGCTCTGTTTCATTTCCAGCAAAAAGGTTTTGGAAACTATGACACTAAATTCAAATATATCTCTAGAAAGGACCCAGAGGGATCTCATGAGTTGATAATCTAGTGTATCGGAACTGAACCACAATTACAGCTGCCTCACACATGAAGGGATAATAATCTAGATATAAACATACAGTAGTGTACCTAAAATCAGGGTTACATCATGCTCCTTCAAGCTTTTTCAGGAGCACTAACGAAATGAACATGCTCAAAAGTGAAAAATACTGCCCACTCATTCTCTTCCACCACCCTATTTTCTCTAAGACCCACTATCAGCTGGGTTTTTTTCATAGGAAGCAATCTTTTCCCCCCATCAATTACCTAGAACTTCATTCCATGAAAACAAATTTGTCACTTCTGAGCTTAGTCAAGACTCTTCTGATCTCAACACTAATTCTGCTCTAGTGACTCTGTTTGAAGTTCATTGCAACAATGGGAGCCTTTTATTACCCAAAGGAAGATAATCCAAAACATTTTCTGAACTGCTGTGAATAATCTCTTCATGAATCGCAGTTCTGCAGTGCAGGGCTGCTGCTGTGAAAGACTGAGCTTGCGCCTGCCTATTGCAGAACTGTGAGAGTCCACCTTCTCCCAGAAAAACTCTAGGATTTTTGATGATGAGAAACCACTCTTTCAGGACAATCCTGCAAAGACCATTTGCCCGTAAGTGTTGAACAGTTGTAAAAAAATATGTCTGGAAGGGATCTCAAAAGGCTCTCTTGCACTGCCTTATTCTGTGCAAACAACTGGCAGCCACTTCCCATCTCATGAAACACTGGGAGAAATTGCAAAGTTGTACTTCAGGAACAGCCAAGGCAAGTAAAGATGAGTGAGATAGGATAGTCAGCAAAAAGTCCAGAAGAAAACTGAAGGAAAATTGGACAATATGTCTACTGCTTAGGTTGAATATAAGCGGTCCTGTGAATAGCAGCTCAGTCGTTTATCTCCTGAAACAAAAATTACCTAATTCAGGGGTATTTTTTATTGGTGGTGAAAACTTTACAGATTTTACAATAGTGATAATAACTTAAGAAATTTATTTTCAAGGATTAGTGAAGAAAGACAGTTAAATAAAAATCTCGCAGTGGACAGACAATCATATCAGAGATGACAATCTTCAATAATGAAGATAAGCAGGACCAGTACAATGGATTAGTTATTTACCGAAGAAATTCCAGTTCAAGGGATCGCTGTTCTGCCAAACGAAAAACCCACCACATAAATACTGTTTTGATACACATTTTAATGTTCCACATATTTCATTGTTATCTTACGCAACATTATAATAATTTATATGGACTATATATACCAATTGTTAAAGTAACAAGGTAACAAAACTAAAAACAAATTTGCTGCTTTGAAGTTTGTTTTGGATTAAACCACTGGTAAATTCCAATCTGTTTGCCTGAACAGCTGTGTAAATAGGGTGGAGTCCGGCATGTCCTTAGGATGATGTGATTTCTTCTGCAAGTATAACTGGCAAGGATTGAACATCTTGATCTTACCAAACCATAGACAACCCAAGAAACATCATAAGGAAAGCTAAAGCCAGTGTGTGGTGGCTAATAATTCCGCTGCTTCCTCCGTGCCACTGCCAAGCGCAAGGCCTGAATAATCAACTTCTCATTATTCAAGACATTGTAATCAGTCAGTTTCACCAGTTTGTCAAAATTCTCTTCACTGAAACACACCTCCCTTGTTGTAAATGGGGAGAGGATGCTGGAGACATCAACTTTGCCTTCAGCCATCTCTTCAGGAGTCCTTTCCATACCTGAGGGACAAACCACAAGGAGATGCACCAATAAGGTTTTATTGCAGTATGTGGCTCCTATCAGTCACTTACATAATTATAGGTAGAAAAGGAAGATATGGAAGGAAAGATACAATTTGCCAGAGGGATGTAAAAGTAACCTAGTAGCACTGTATTCTTTAGCATCTGGATAAGCCTGTATCCAAATATGATTTTACGTCATTCAACATTTACATCACCCAAACAGCTGGGAATCAGAGCAACGTTAGCAGCAGCAATGCTAGACCACTGCTCAGACATCATACGCTTTGTTACCCAAACCAGAAAAACACAAGCAAAAGGCAAAAAAGAAACTCCTGTACTGGATAAAATAACAACACTCTCACTGAAAGTTCAGAAGAAATTATTTGCACTCAGACAGAGGACATCATTCAAATTAAAACTGAAGATCTCTGTCCATTCAGTCCTCAGTCTGGGGTATTACTTCTAAATACATGAACAAAACCCAGATGAATGGGCTTATCACCAAAACCACCAGAAAGTTTTTCCTCATCTTTGTTTGCAAGCAGAAGTGCATAACAAGCCCATGTCTGTAGAGTGAAATAGCTTGTGTGGAGGAACTACCTCCCACGGTATACATATTTTGGCTTCTTTACCTTCCTATTCTCTCTAGTAGTTCCTGTGGAATAATTGCCTATACTTATCTCAAATATATTAAGAAAAGCTTCTGGAGCTCAGATAGTTCAGACATACTGGCACAGACCAGGTTTGGCTTTGGGTTTTTTTCACTGATGAGACTGATGATGCTGACATTGGAACAGTAAAAGATGACAGCGACACATTAGACATGAAATGGAGAGGACTCACTAGGAAAAAGAATTTTATTTAAATTGCTACCACAGATGACTCACCAGGAGCTTTATATTTCTTGAAAGTGTCATTTACTAGAGGGAAAAAAAGCACTGTTGGAGCTTGTGGACTGTCAGAATCTTCAAACACGTAGCACTCCTTCAAGTTTTCCCTGTCTTCCTCACTTATCTCGATTTTTGGAAATGGAATTCCTTGCCCCAAGAAGTACTTCGCAATCTGATCCAAAGGCTGAATGAATGAATAAAATAAATTTATACAAAAAAATCAAAACTGATCCAGAGACCTGGATATTTTAAATCCCAGTAGCTAGTAGCTAACAGGAATATTTTAAGGTTTGAATCTTCCTCTGGGAAGATGGAAATAGCCATAACCACACCAGACACTGCAGCTTAAAGAAAACTGTTAAGAAAACAGTCCCTTTCTTTGATCTGGAATCTGAAGATAAAAGCCACAGAACTAATTTTATAATTCCAATAAAACAAGTTCAGAAAGGGAAGGAAAAGAAACTGCAAGAATGGAGAAGAAACACATCAGTCCAGATTATTCTGTATCATTGTCTTGACATCTTCATTGTTTACCACTTTCCCATTCTTTCTGTCCTCTACATAATTGGTGTTGCTAGACAAAGACTCCCAATTAACAAATAGACTTATCAACATACCTTACGATCTCATGAAAAAAAAAGTTTAACAGCTATATTTACTATAAATCTACATTATATTTTTATATTATTCTCATTATATATGCAACAGTAACTATACAAATTTTAATAACTAATCAAGTCTGGAATCAACCAGTACATTTCCCTAAGACTGATATGAGATAAAGAGGCCAAGACACATAGGTTTTCTCCTTTAATTTGTTAAAATATTGTCAGGACCTTCCATTGCCTTTGCAACTTTCTCACTACAAGGATAGCCAAAATCAGTATTGGAGTACCAGAACACTCCTCCATCAGCTCTTCAAAACTCTTGGACCCACTGCAGTGAAGACCTTGATGATTTTAAAATGCCTATAATCCATCGCTGTCTTCTAATATTTTTCTTAGTTACTGAGAAACAAATCACTTAATGATCTAAATAATAAATCAGATATTAATGATCTAATTCTCATTCCAGTACTAAAAAGTTAGGTGTTTTATCTGTTGAGTTCTAGAAACAAAAACACCATGAATATCTCAGCTGCCATGGCTTTTCTTACCAGTGTCTGGGATCCTCCACTGTAATTTAAATGCAGGATGACATCCACCTCCCTCTTTGATCTCAAAAGTGGTGGGTAGCTGGTATTAATGAAAAAGCCAGTATCAACCAGTGAGAGTTCATTGTCTGCTGTTTCCATCAATTTATTTGGTAAGGAGTCTATCACTGTGTCTGCAACATAAATATTTTTCATTACAACAAATAAACCACAAGACTGTCTGCTCCTCTAAGGGAAGTTAATAAGGGAACAATGGAGAATTTTGTCCCACCTTGCCTCTGCCTTCCTTTGACTCTAGCAGCACTGATTTGACACAGGATTGACACAGTATTGCTTTTTCCTTCCTTCCTTCTTCCTGGGCACCAGAAGCTGCTTTGGCCCTAAAGGGGAGATCCCTCTTCCCTCCTTAGGCTAAACTCACCTTGTCAGCTGGAACATAATACCCAGAAAATCAGATACAATTTCCCCCTTCTACACACACCCCAAAACTGAAATGCTATTCAAATCTGGCTTCATGTTTTTCAATTGTAGAAGGGAGAAGTGGAATGTCGGAAGTCAGTCTCATCTCTTCCTCTTTGTTGAAAAACCTAAATGAATTCCAAAACCTAAACCTCTTTAGAATATTAGTAAAAAACATGCTGAGTTACTGTGCCTTTCCAGGTAGAAAATCCTTCACTCTCCAGGTACTTGTTATGCAACTGGAAGCCTCTGATAAAATTGGGGTACTGTGCAATGGTTGGGCGTCCTGTTAAGACATCTCGCAGAGCAGAGGAGAGGGTGCTCGAGGGAGTGAATAGACATGTGTCCACTTCATAGGGATTCATGGCCAGAAAGGGTTCTTCTGCTGCAAGATGGAAAGAAGAAGTTCTAAGTTTAGGATGGTTTTCTGAAATGATCAGTATTTTTAAAAATGCAGTGACTAATACCTACAGTTATCACTTCCCCTCACCCCAAAGGTAAATCAAACATAGTTATAAGCCCTTAAGGTCTATGTTACCAAATAAAACTCAGCATTAGACAGTGAATTAAATGACAGATACCTGCAGGCAGTGAGCTACCTGGCAGTAAGCATCAACTCCCCCTCTAGACTTCCTCAGATGATGCCCACCTCTATTGCAATGTGTGATGGAGAGGAGAAATGAGTCCCAAAACACACAAGAAAACAACACCGGCCTTTGAACAGGATACCTTCTGAATGTGAATATACCAGCTGCAATATCAGCTGTGTTAGCAGACCAGCCACTCCATGTTCCCTGTGCAATTAACAGCAAAAGCGAGCTTTCTCCATGGGCAGTTTGGTTAAGAACACAGCCCTCTGCAAGAGCTGTTTTCTCTACATACATTATTAGTGGATAAGGAGGAACATCTCCTAATTTAACAATCTTAAGATATGTTCTTATTACAACATGACTTCTACATGTCTGCTGGAGACTGTTTTTGTGTGTCTGTGACCTTTAGAAAAAGGAACATCTTTGCCAAAGAAGCAAAATTTAGTTCTAAATCAGGCAGAAAAAAAATCTTAGTTGATATCTCTTCTTTGTTTTCTTCATCTTTCTCTCTCTGACTTCGACAGCATTTCTTTATGCATCAGACATCTTCACAGAATATAAGCAATATGGTGATGAAAAAAAAAAAAAGATCTCACCAATATCTTTTACTCTGTCTCTGGTCCATCTGCACCAGAAGTCCTCTGAATCAGCAGCCAAATTCCAGACATACATCACATCTATGGAAAATATACTACTCCACATGCCTGTAATATGAAAGAGTGAATAGAAGCTGATTGATGGAGTAGCCTTGGAAGAATTTTAATTGACACATACCTTCAGTTCTTCCTCCTGGATACTTCCTTTCTGTCTGTATGGATACCTTCATGAGCATATTTCTTAAGTATGTCCTTGCTAATGTAAACTCACACCAGTTCAACCTGTTAGCTGATGTCTTTCCAGTGCTGTCCACCATAGACCATGCACTCACTCGTGCCAGATGCCTCTCAAGTAGACCACCTTTCCCCCTAGGCAATAGTCACCTTGCATATAGCAGATCCGAGTCTCTGACAGCCTCTTCACCATCCTTCCCATAAAGAATTCACTTCCAAAATGTTCTGCACGAATAGATGCTCCATATTTCAGGAAACCAACTTCATAGGGAGTGAACTCCAGCCACTCTATGGCAACAGAAGCCAGACCATGAAAAGGCATTAATATGTTAGCTATTGCTAAACAGAGGAATACTAGAAAGCAAATAATGAGAAAGACACTGGGTAGTTCATGATATGCTGTTCACCAGCTTTAGCTGTATCTGTATTGCTTGCAGTACTGATGCCATAAGGTCCTTCCACATCATGGGAGGGCAGTCCCTGACTCTGGTACAGCAATCTCCAGCAGAAAAGCCCTGGTCCCTTAATGCAGGTAATCTTACCCAGAAGTATGTATTGCTCATGTATAACTTGTTCTCTTTAGGGCTCGAGTGACAGAGAGCTCAGTATTCACTTGGTATTATATATTCATATGCTCATATTAAACAAACAGTATGAAAATTAATAGTAATGGAGGTTTTGCTGACACTGGACCCAAAAATTCAAAGTTTTCCCATTAACTGTGCAAAATAAGACCATGTGAAGCCATCATAAGAATTTGTTTCATTACAAGGATTTTGTGACAGGATGAATGGTGACTTGGACATCTTCTGTGGTATAACTATGTTTCCAGTTCTGGCAATATAAAGAACTCAAATGCTAAACACTAAACATTTGTTCGTTTGTTTTTAGTTTTAGTCACTATTATTTAAAATTGTAATAGTTTTTTGGGGGTTGAGGGTTTTTTTTTTGCAGTTAGAATGAAAGAACTATTGTATTATTAAAGCTAATTACATGCATATTATTTTAGTTTAGATTACTTAAATTATAATTTTTTTAAGAAACCTAAATCATAACCATTACCTCTGAATGCTTGGGCACTGTAGTTGGACTTGAGGTTTATGGCCACATAGATGGGCAGTGGGTTCTGACCATTATCCACTGCCTGCCGTTGGTCCGAGAGTCTGTGCTCATCTTTCTGGTTTTGATTAAAAATGGTTAATGGAATGAGGTGAAAAACAACTTGCACTGGGAATAATATAATGTGAATTATCAGCTTTATCCAGGTTCCCCATTCCCATTCCCAGCTCACTGGATTGTTCAGAAATACCTGCCATGGAATATTCCAAACTTGGCAAGTATCCCATAAGAAGCAGCCACACTCCATATGGGATCTCAGATTTCGATATATGCAGAAAGGTTGACTGTACATTCAGCAAGAAAAGAACCCAAAAAAACATTCCCAGGAAAAATTATGCTGGTAAGTGGAAGGAAAGGTTCTTTCCTTGACTGGGTCTTAGCAAAGAATTTATCGTATTTTAAGATATTTTGCAAGTATATGTGTATGCAGGAACAGATTCTATTGCACATGACAATTTAAAACTGCCTTGTATAAACATAAACTAGAAGGAAACTATTTAAGATATACTATTTTTAAGGTAATAAGATTTCTATCACTCTTTCTTAAAACTTGATATCATATTTAGAGAATGGTCTGTCCCACTATTTGAAACATCTCCATATGTCACATACTAGGTCACTTTATAAATGCATATTTTCATTTATGCTAGAGAAGCAAATTATTTCAGATTTTTATGTGCCTCTTCTAGTGAGAACATTTGATATCCAAAGTGATTTTTTTACAATTAAAAATATTTTTTTCTCAGGAATCTTCTTTCTTTAAGGAGAAAGAACACTTTTGACTGCTATGCCCTGGCTCCTTCAGTTCAAGGTCCACTTCTCTTCATATCAACAGTAGTGCTTTAATAATAGATCTGAATATACTAAACTAATTATTTGCATTAGTAGTACTGAGTGGCATCCCAGGATTTATTCTCTTCTTCTGAGTAGCTATAGAAGTTCAGCAGGTTTGTGGGGAAAAAAAGGAGTAATACCTTATCATGTAGCATGGACTCAATGACAAGCCCCCAAAGGTCTATGAATGAGGTGTTATGTCCTTCTTTAGACCTCTCCATCAGGTCATTATAGTAGTACTTCAGACAATCCAAAGAAAAACAACAGATCTTGGATTTGGTTACTTGTTTGCGAGCTTCCTTGATTGCATCCTCCAGATATTTTTGTGACCAATTAGCATCCTCATATAAGTTTGCCATGGTCCTGAAGAAACGTTAGAAGAAAATAATCAAAGAGGAGTAATGCTGTGGGGTTTGCCTTCAGAAAACTTTCATGCAACCTGTTTGCCAGTTTCTTAATTCTTGTGGGATTCACAACTAAAAATCAAACATATTTAAAATACTCCCATTTCAAGAGCAAGCAAAACATCCAATCTTTCCTGGTTTGGTGATGATAAAAATTTCTGTGGGCCCAAAAATGATCTTCAAATTCGAGGGAGAAAAAACCCCAAGACCCAAGGATATTAAATACAAAGGCTGCACAGGTCCTCCTCAAATTCATTTCTTGGAAGGTGGGGAATATTCTAAGGAGCAGTCACTACTAATTTGCTCTAGTCCTACATTCAGTCCCATGTATCTGCTAATGGCTTGCACCAGTGAGAAAACCAGGCAGTCCTTAGGCATGTCCTTGTATGGCCATTCTTACTTGTCTCCTTGAACTCATAACACAGACAGGTACATTCAGACCACATACATACAGGGAAGTTAAAAGAATTTTGGCAAATACTTAGAAAAACTTACCATTGACTTTGGACTTATATAAAGGACTAACACTCAATTCAGTGAAAAAAAATCTCCACTTCCAAACAGGTGTAGAATAGGGAAGGTACCTAGAACCTACTTGATTAAATACCTTAGTTAGTTTAAGTTTGACATCTGCTGTATGCCCACTAGGAGAGAGCACTTTACAATGGGCAACCATAATTGCAGTTTCTCGTGGGTCAGTGACTTGGTGCCATTTGGTGGGCTTTCTGTGACATATTAATTCCGCTAGCCCCATACATCTTATACCAGAGGAAGATGCACTGTAAATCCAAAATAGAAGTGAGAATAACCAGCAAGTGGCAGGCATAAATTATTTTTCTCATATTTCTTCAATTTCCAGTCTAAAGACAAATTTGTTGCATTTAGTCTAAAATAATTGATAAAATACAAAAGGGGATTAAAGCATTCACATGAAAATATCATGCATAGACTGTCAGTGTGGTGCCAAAAGCAGCTCACGAATGTGATAATTGATCTCTTAATCAGTATGTTTTGTTTCTTTGTTCCACGTGGACAGAGAGGAGACTGTGGGGAGAATGGAAATGCTTTTGCTCTGCTAAGTGCCATGTAAGCCAATGGTGTTGTACAAAGAGTCCACAGCATTAAACAGAGAAAACATAAACCTTGTTTGGATCATTCTCACCATGTGGTACCCGATAAACCACCAATGTAGGAAATGCAGTCTAACAGGTTGAGCTTCTGCAGACCCAGCAGGCTGCCGTACATGGCCGTGAGTGATCTCGTGCCTCCCCCCGTTGTTGTAATGGCCACCACCGGCACCTGTTCAACACAGCAAGGCAGAGCGAGAGAAAGCTGTGCACCTACTAGAGACAAGCAGTGCTTACTGCACAAATCAGATAACAGGTTGCAGGCATTGGTACAAGCAGTGATGTTGCTTCATATGAAAAGGATGTGATTGTTGCCATCACCTGACTGATGTGAGAGGGAAGGATTACGTCTTATCCACTCAGATGAGGCGGACAGGAGGGTGTTTACTTAATATAGAAATGGAAATCAACTTCATCACTCTGGAATTTTTCTCAAAGTGTATTATTAGAAGCCATCATAGAAAATACAGGATTTACCACAGTGGAGCAGATTAAGGATCCATGATTCTGCCTCTAACAATGACCAGTGTTGCAGAAGAATGCACAGCACCCCATAATCAGCCAAACCACACAATAGCTGAAGCCTTCCTGGCCGCAGGCCACTAATTACTAATTACTTTACATCCTGATGCACAGTCATTGATAGGGTTTCCCCCCCTCCACAGTCCAAGTGTAATTGAAGAGACAGACTATTCTTCTCTTAATCTTTTCCTGATCTAGTAAACCCTTTGCTTCCGTTAGCATCTAGAGTTGTGTGGATGTTTACATGCCCTAAGGAAAATGCCTATTTTTATCTTTCAAATATTAGCTTCTAATTTCATAAAGGAATCTGTTATTCTAAAGTCACCAAAATAGATGTTCTTGGTACTCTAAACTCTTTCAGAGCTTAAATCCAGGAAATGAGTAAAAATATCATAATCTTAACTAAAATCAGAATAAATTCCAAAAAATCATGTTTTCTAACTTTTTCATTATGAATTAGAACTCTAATGATTTTCTTTTTCAGTTCAAATGTGAGTTAACAAGGTAGAGGGGACTTCTCCTAAAATGCTAAAGAGTATTCTTGGTGTTTGTATGTTTACTTTTCTGATTGTCAGCAACCCAGCTAGGCATAAGCAGTTACAAAATTTATGACTCAACTACTGAGACAGGAGCAGGAGCTACAGTGATACAGCTAAACTTGCAATAAGCTATTTCATCTACAACTCAGTGACGCTGTAACATTCAGTCTTCTTTTCCAGGTTGATGGTTTTATTCTGTTGGTTTTCCCAAGAATACAGCTTTTTTGCGGCAGAAACCACCCCAAGAATTTTTATCCAGATGTCTGTGTGAAAATATTTGCTTCTTCCTCTCAAAACCCCTTACATGTGCCATGCCCACAACCTTGTGTCTGTCACTGAGACAAGGCACACTCTTTCCCAGGCAACATCCCGCAGCTGTCCCATGTCTGCCCACTATAAATTTTCCTCCTGAGACCCATGAGCAATACCAAGAATAAACAGGAATGGGCTGAATTGAGAAGCTGTCAAGAAGGTTTTGGATCTGTGAAGACACTATCCTGCCTCCCCTGCTCTGCTGCATTAACAGGCCACTGCTTCTCTTGCTCATCCCTTGCCCTGGGTGGCCAAGCTTGGCCCACAGTAGTAGGATTAATCAAGCAGTGTTTTTATTTGTGGTTTGAATTTGTGAGTCAGGCCCTGATTTCTGGAAAGGAGTTGTTACCAGGGACTTTATTGTCTTACCTCATGCTCTTTCAGATCCTCCTCCAAATTAAGAATCTTTTTCAGAGCAGTAGCAACATATTTCTTCCTTTTCCGCAGGAAATCCTGCTCTTCCTTGCACAGGCTAAAACCCAAGCGCACATCCAGATCTCCTGAGCTAGAACAGACAGTGGGACAAATCAATGCACACATCATTTATATCTGATTTCAAGATCTGTACAACAGGTAATCAAAAAATAAATCATCGGTAAAACAAGTTAATTCCAGGTCTGCATTGGAAAACAAGCATTTCTACTGACAGTAAGGAGTAGCAGTGAGAATGAAGAGGAGTTTCCAAGGTACTTTAGATTTTTTGTTAACACAGACAAAAAGACAAGACACTCAAGTCAGGGAAAGATCACCAAAGGGGATAATTTCGGAAGTATTTTTTTCTGTATCCATTCCTGTTTGTCACCATGACATCCTGAAAAATTCAATGATGCCATCATCACTTGTTCTCAGGTTTTGACAGCCCACTAGCAGTATTTAAAGTGATGGTCCTAATCAGTTACATGAAGGAGCTTCAGCTGCAGAGCAAGGATCACTCCTCGCTCAGCCTCTGTCTTGGGAAATTCCGCCTTTCACCTGTGTCCATAACAGATTTCCAGGTAAGCATTTGCAAGCTTCATCCTGCAAATATACAAGAATATCCATCTTTTTTTTCCCCACATGTGTAGACACATGGAATTTTGTCCCTTGAGAAATGTGAAGCACCAGCAAAAAAAAAAAGTCAGAAAAAAAGGTGCTGACCTGATCAAATGGCAACTAATGTTATGTGCCCTCAACAACACAAATACACTTATTACTGAGAAGAGCACTAAATATTGACCAAATCTTCTTGGTCACATCACCCTCTGGTGGCTGCAAAGTCTGTCCTGAACATTATTTTCACCAATATTTCACAAATTTGAATGTTTCAAGGATTAATGCTCCTAACCTCTGTTCTCCAGCAAATTTGGTTTATCACACAGTGTAATTTTGAAAACAGAATAAGTTCAACCGATTTACCCTACAAAAACAAACAACTCTTTTAGTGATAGATTAAATTTTCTCTTGCTCTCTCTATAAATCTGTGTCTTTTAGATTTACATTTCAATATATTTTGTTACGGTCTGAGGCTGAACAGGTAGCTCTCCATCTACACAAGGTGCTCCCATGTTGTGAAAATCCACCTTGATTACCTTCTATATATCACCCAGTAGTGGGGATGTTGTGAACCATGTGAAGTTTTCAGCTGTACCATAAAACATCATTGTCTTCAATTTTATCTATCACTGGGGCAATTCTGCCCCTGCAAGTGGGTTGTCAGAGGTGCAGCTGGTCAGATCTCAGCTTCCATTTTGCTTGGTGAAGCAGCAGAAGGGGTAGAATCCCTATGTTTGTTTTGGTGATTTTGCAAAGTTAAAGATCGACAGACTTTATTTCAGTCATTATGCAAATCTGACTGTTGGCATAAATGGTAAATAAAATTAATATGTGAGTAGTACAGTTTTACTCATGTATAAGAATCATAGTCATAAAATAAATTTATTTACTCTGAAGAAACCTATGAAGGCTCACATACTCATACTGAACTGCACAATCCTGTAACTGCAGCAGACTTGTACTCACCTCAAGCACCACGTGAGCACAGGACAAAGCACTCACGTGGTATGTGTTCATCTCTCCACCTATCAGAAAAAAACCTACATAACTAGTTTACAGTAGTCCTGGATGATAGGACAAAAAGAGGCTATCTTACCATTTTCTTGTTGTCAAGCACAAGTGAAATGAATTATCCTAGAAATTGAGAAAGTAAAACTAATTACCACCAAATTTTAAAACATTTCTTTCTTTCAAGCTCAGGCAATGCCTATTGACTAAGAGAGGGGGTTTTCAAATAATAAATCACTAGGTTAAAGACTTTTTTCCTACAATTAGCCAAAGTCACATTTTTGCTTCTCTAGTAAGCCTGTGTGCTTGGGGCAGGTATTGTGCCACAAGTTTGCATGTCACACCAGTCCCCAGTGCACACACTTAGAAGGGGCAACAAGAATAAGATAAGTTAACTTATTAAATTAAAAAAATACATATAAAAACACTCCCACTGTCAATATTTAGACAAATTAAAATCTGAATTAAGTTCATAATCTCATAATTTTTTTAATTATTAGCCATTCCAGAATACATAAATATACCCCAATATAAAAAAAAAAAAAATCTTGAATTGAAACCACTTGGTTGTAATTGTGGGATGCAGGTTTACAATGACTTTCATATTATTAAAATTATTGTTAACACTTGCTTCCTTAAAAGTGACTACGACAAACTTCTTTTTTTTTTTTTTTTTGTCATTTACAATAACTAGTACACTTTTACAGAGTGATTTTGCTGATTTGGTAACTTTATTTCTAGCAGGACAATATTAAGCACATTTTAAAAATACGTATTTCGAAAGGTTCACTGCACTCACCTCTTCTAGTACTATTTCCTTCTGCAAAGGGAGTGAATTCAAAGGGAAAGAAAGGACCCCAGGCTTCTCTGTTTTATTTCCATCAGCAAGCTGAAAAAATGTAAAAAGGAGTTGGGTATGCACACAGTCATCTCTAGAACTTCTCCAACTAAGAGTTCAGTTCACTGGTCTCATTAGTTTCTTGTTCTAATTTCACTGAGGTTAATGGTAACAGATAGAAATAGAACTTACCTCTTCTGGCAATATAATATCCAGTCTTGTCTGATCATTTATGATGCAGTGAAACATGATGATATGAAGGCTGGGACCAGGGTGCAGCAAAATCTTGTGGCTTCCTTCATGTGATCCTTTCACTGTAAATGTAAGCTCCTGGTCTAAACAGAGAGGCAGAGAGCAAAGAGAATTTTAACTATTTTAAGCAAACACACATAGCTAATTAAAAAAAAAAAAAAAAAAAAAAACNACAAAAAAAAAAAAAAAAAAAAAAAAAAAAAAAAAGAAAAAGAAAAAAACAATCCTCTTCTACTCTGCACTCTTTTTGTCAGATTTTCCTCACACCACAACAACTAAGTAGACTCCGGGTGTCTGAAACAGACTGAAAACTGATATAAAATATCTTGGTGAATTTGTATAAATCATCAATATACAGAAATCACAGATTTTTTAAATACCACAGCTTGCTATTTGGTAGGTGCTTTCCATAAATAAATAAAATCAAGGTTTAAATTTAAAGGAGTGTCAGTTTAAAGGCATTTTGGATTACCAATGCTGAATAAGAGTCATTTATTTGATGTCAGCCTGAACTTAAGTACATTTCATTATATTAAGACTACCACAGTCAAATGATTCTATAAACTCAAAAATCAAGCAGAATACTCAGGATGTGCCCTCATGTCACCAAAACTGAAACAACCTGTCAACCCCAAGTCTGTGTTGCTTGTACAGAAAAGCCTTTGCATTTACTGAGAGATAATACACTGTTTCTTGCAAGATCGGGTCAAAGAAGCATATAATGTTACTTCACTAACCTTTCCACCCCATGTTAGATTTCAGCCTGAAAGTTCCTATAATGCAACTCAGTAATTGCTATCATTTTCTTCATAAAGGTCAATTTTACATCCATGAATTAACTCAAAACAGATGAGAGTTTTTGCGATTTGTTCCATGAGCAGCTCTACATAAGTTCCTGTTTATTTGAATGAATTTAAAACCAGTGAAGAATCCTGCTATATTTATTAGAGCTAAATTTTACAAACAGTCCTGTTTTGGTGATCCTATGGTTGTGAAGTATTTTCCCACATATTGGGCAGACCCCTTTGATACAACTTTACATTTAAGTTTCAGGAGCTGAAGTTTATTATTTTTGCTAAAGAAAAAAAGGTCTCTTTCAGAACCCTAAATATGCATAAACTTTACACATGCTCAAACCCAAATCAAACATACAGGATAATATTTTTACATATTATTTTAATTGTAAGACAATTTTAAAAGAAGATCGAACTTGGAAAAATTCATTTTGAACAAGCAATAAACAAAGAGAACTAACATAATTTTCCCAAGTTCTAGTATATGTGGCTCTATTTTTGCATCAGTTTAAGGTTTGCCTCATAACCAAATACTTGACTAACTTGAATTTTGACAGATACAATCTTTCTGCAAGGTGGGGCATGACAAAACTAAGTATTATGTGACACAGCTAGAGTGACGTGCACAACAGATCATTAATTTTTCAACATCTGTTATAATGACTTAATCACAACACAAGAACAATAGTTCAATGAAGCAATAACCTCACTTGTGGATTGCTGCTTCAGCTTCCCCATATCCACTCTAACCTCCAAACAGGAAACCTCACGTGCCTGTAGCAAGAGAGGATAAGTGATGATCGAGAGATTGCAAGTGATTCATACTGTTCTCAATCAACCCCTCTGGTTGATCAATGAGCAACACAGTTATTATCTATTACTATGACTTCAGATAACACAAGGGAAATAGTGATAAGGTGTTTTTTTCTAAATTTGAAATTAAAGAGGAACAGCTCACAAGCTGCTTGAACTTGGAGAGACAGTTAAGTAAAGAAGATGAGCCCTGTTCAAAATAATGGGTGCATTAAGACACAGGACTATTTTTATGAGCATTGTATCACTTTCTTCATTAACTCCTGATATTTCTAGGTCTACAGTTTGTAGAACAAAGTAGGTGGCAGTACTGGCTTTAGGACACAGCTCAAAGTTTCCAGAGTTAGAAATATGAACACTTGCTATGCAGCCACAACAAAGATTGTAATAAATATATATTACCACTAGTACTCCATTAGTAATAATGCCATCAGGATAGTCCAGACTGAAAAATAAAACAGAAAATGTTATGTCATCCATGTGACAACTCAGACAAATATTTAAGTCTATTAGTTAACACATTACTCATTTCCCCCAACAGTTTGACATTTTGACTTAAACACTCTCACTCAAAAATACTTTAAAGCTTAGGTTTAGATGATGACCTGAGTTGCAATTTTTTCCATCCACTCATGGCAGAATATGAAGTTGGATTTCAACTCCTGTGGTCTTATAAATTCAGCAAACCATGTATTCAGCAAACCATGCAATGAATACTGATGTGACATACTGAGTTTGAGGACAGCTGGAGGCTGTTAAATCCATCTTGATTGTTTTGATCATTACAGTTTTACCCAAGGTTTTGTATTTCAAAAACTGATACAACTGCCTAGATTTCCACAACTTAAAAAAAAAATCACCATAACAGCAGAAGTAATTGTACTCACCTCTATATAGTGACCTGCAAATCACACATGAGATTTTAACAGACCACTATATGTGTAGATGTGTTTCCACTTACAGGGGCAGAGGTTAATGCACATACATTACATTCTAAAGTATTTTTCCATCAGGAAAATAAGGCAATGTCTATTAAGAATATCTTATCATTTACCCTTTTGTTAAATTGCACATGTAAATTCATATAGCGTCTCAAGAACTCCGAGCAGGCAAAAGGGAATGCACACATATGTATCTTTATGAAGATTGAGCACTGACTCCTCAACCTGCTACAGAGAGTACAAGCTCTTTATTCAGACTTCACAAGCTATGGATTATACACTCTGAGGTCTCACATAATTCTACAGTTTATGTATTTTATCTCAGCAGAAGCCAGACAACACAATTCCTTTAAAATCAGATGAAGGACATTGGTTGCATTCACTTTAAGTGAAGATTTATCACAGCAATTAGATTTCAGTATAAACACACATTATAGTAACTTTATAAGATTTCCCATGACAAAGAATTCACCAAAAACTCCAAGGCTCATAAACAGTTTAAAGTTTCATTTCCAAATCAGTATTTTTCTTTAAGAGAAAAATATGAGCTTGCTAAATACACTGCAGAACATTCAGGAAAAACTTTCCATTAAAAAAAAAACCCAAACAACAACAAAACCCAAGCAAACACCAGTCCTCAAAAAACAGTTATACACTTAAGAATTTTGTAAAATCTTTCTTTGAAAGTGTATTTCAGAAGAATTCACAGAACATTGGTCAGGAATGGGCAAGAAATACTCAGTGTTTCTACCTGTATCAGGGTAATGGGTGTAAGAACCACTCAAGTTTTGTTTCAGACACAAATTTTTGCACCTAATTATGATTTTGCAGTAAAATAGTCATAACGTTACATATGGGGTTACCATCCTCAAATACTTCATTGAGAAAAACAAGGAAAGCAAGAAACAGCATGATAGATAGCAAAAGATTTCAGTTTGTATAGCCTGGTGAAATGAAGGTGGAAAGAGAGGTAAAGATATCTCTTCTTGAAAGTAAATGTCCAGTAAAGTGTAGTATTATTTGAAGTACTGGTATCAGTAAAGTATAAAGTTAGCTGACAGCCAGGAGGTCCCAGGTATGACCCTCAAACATGGTGGAAAACGCGCACTGTTGTACAGAACAGCTTGGAAGGCTCCTGAGAAGAACCATTAAGCTGAGTTGTCTCTATTGGGGTGTCACCTCTGCTGTCACTGCTGTAAGAAGGCCCAGCTACTGTCACTTGTTAGTTACCCTCCACACTGCACTTTCCACTTTTATATCCTGAATTTCAAGGCTTCTGCTGGTCGCAGCATAAGACAAATGCTTTATTTTATTTTTTTTTTTTCACCTGATTATCCACACACTTTTTTTAGAAAACCAAAGGCACTCACTTTTCTCTGATGCTTTGGAAATCAGCTACAGTTAGAAACAGAGATGAACTGGGTGCAAAAGAGCTCTTACTATTTAGGTTGGCAGGGACTTACGAATATTTTGCCTGTCTTTGGAGCTCTGAATACCATCCATTTCTGGTGACTAGCTGGTAATTTCTCTAAAAATCAACCTGCTATTAGAAGTCCTCGTTACGCATATTAAGATTCCTGTCCTCTCCTCCATCTCAGTTTGGGATTTGTGGTCTTTTTTTACTGCAGGCCTCAGTTTCACAACGAGAATCAGGAACATATTTTGGCCTGTGGCAGGGAAAGCCAAAAGCAGAGACTCTGGGCATCCTTCTTCACTAAATGTCTGTTGAAGGGGCGCCTAAGGCTGCAGTGGACTCTGTGAGCCCAGGGATCATTTCCCAACACCTGGTATATATCAAGCAGACTGGTATACATGAAACTGCTGCCTTCTCCTTTTTAGATTATGCCTGACTTATAAGGAAACGGAAAACATTGTATGGGAAGTTACAGTCACACTGTAACTTGTTCTTACGTTGCAGTTCTCATTTAGAATAGACTGGTGTGCTCCATTCCACCAGAGAATCAGAATTTTTTGATACCTGTCTACGAAATTTGAATTCTTTCACACCAGATCCAGCTTGCCCTCCTTATAGTGGGTTCCACAATAATACAGGCTACTTTTCTGAGTTTTCTGAAGACTCAAGAGAAGCATGGGGTATAGTACTGTTTCAGTTAAGAAGGCTGTATTCACCTCAAATGGGTTTTTTTGGTTGTCATCTTTTTCAACTTCAAACTTTTCTCTTCAGTGCTCCTCCAAAATATGAACAGTACATCTGGTCCCCAATGGATGGAGACAGCCTGAGTGTTTCCTCAGCAGTGCCCAAACCAAATGGCTAGCATGATTCCCACATATGGGGGGAATTTCTCAAAATAATACAGCAGAACTACAGAAAGAAAAAGAAGACTTTTATTTTCTAAAAATCATGCTTTTGCCATATTTCAATAATAAACATTTAACTTTTATACAACTTTTTGTACACCTATTTACATTTATTTATTGGGTTTTGTTTTAAATATTGCCTTTCACATTTGAAAAAAAAAAAAAGGGTGAGGGAGCTGAGATGAAAGGTTGTGTAAGAGTGGTCCTTCATTCTTCTAAGAGTTGTTTGAGATGCACTTCCTCAGCTTGGGACATCTGAAAGAAAAAAGAGGCCGAAGAGAAGATCAGCAGGTGCAGCAAATACCATGGGGCTCTCAGACTTTTCCTTGGAAACTCAAAGTACCTTTTAGCTCATCAGAAGCATCTTTGTGGCCCCTCAGCATCAAGTGTAGGCTTCAGTAGAAGTCAGAGGGGAGGGGAATGTTGAGCGAGCGAAGCCATCTAGTCCAGCGGGACCCCGTACCTGTAGCAACCCGTATAGGCTCATTCTGATGCTGGACCCTACCAATGGAAACACAGGGAAGAAAATCCACATTAGCATTGATAATCACCAGAAAATAACACAGAAAGCACTAAAGTAGTCAAATCAGCAACCTGTGTACAACGACCTTACCTTTTCTGTTGCTGCTGCTTGAGTGCAGCAGCTCTCATGGCAGCTGGGCTTGTGTTATGGGCCCATAAAACATTGGGCGGGCGTTTGTAATCCCTTGGCTCAGTTGCTGGTGAAAAGACACTTGGAGGAAGGAGCATGCCTTCCTCTCCAGGTTGTTAGGATCAAACATCTGGCTCTCACTGCCTGCCACTCTGCAGCAGAGAGGTGAGCATTTGCTGATACCGCAGGAGTGGCGCAAGAGTGAGGCAAAACTAGAGGGTACTCATCTTGCAGTTGTGGAAACCCAGCTACCAAAATGAAGGTTTTCTTCCATTTTAAATAAATTGGGAATGAGTGTGGATACAAATTTCATATGGCCCATCAATGAATCATGAGGGAATTTTTACAATGTTCTTTTTACTAAACACAAATTTGCAGTGAGAGCATAGGCAAACGAACATAGGAGTGACAAAGCCACTATCATAGGTGCAACTTAAGAAACTTTCTTGGCCTGGGGTTACACTTGATGTGTGGTATTATTCATCTGAAATGCTGAAAAGAAAGAATAAGCTAATGTAGTAAATTTGCAATTAGTGAATTCTGGAAAGAAGATGGGGCAGAAATTAAAAACTGCAGATAAATAGCATCAGGAAAAATTGGTGGTGGGAATAATTATTAATTTCAGATATAAACTGCCATATTTACTCCCCAAATGTAAGCTCTCATTGTTCCCATCACAATACAAGATTTTTAGAAAATATCCCACATATTTAGCTGTAGTTCTTGTTATCAGAGGGCTCTCTCCCTCTGAAAATTATCTCTAATCTCTGTCAACACTTCTCCCAACCAGCAATGACAAAAAAATTTGCCGAAACCTGCTGAGCTTGTTCAACACATGTGAGGTCGACTTGGTCCATAGCTTTCT
Organism: Oxyruncus cristatus; assembly: GCA_013399855.1. Taxonomy (NCBI): domain Eukaryota; kingdom Metazoa; phylum Chordata; class Aves; order Passeriformes; family Cotingidae; genus Oxyruncus; species Oxyruncus cristatus. Next base: position 693,022 of record VXAY01005700.1, read on the forward strand.
GGTGACCCATCTCAGCTACTTCAGTCCAGTTTTTCAGACCCTTTCAGGGCTCTCTCATATATCACAAACAATGTGATCCACTGCCTCCAATGTTAGTAGAAAAATCCTTTCATTAATTACTCTGGTATCATAGTGTCCTATGCTGAGGGGAAAAACACCCCTCTCAACATCCTAGCAAGATCACAATATTTAATCAATTCAGGTGTGCTTAGACCTTTATTCCAGACTCAGCTGATGGGCAGAACAGCATTGACCACCACACAAATACAAGAAATGCAAATGAGGGATAGTAGGGGAAAAGTTTCTCTGACTTCCAACAGCAAGGAGATTTTCTCAGTCCTACTGGGACCTCACACACATTTCCTTACTTATAACACAGCAGTTGCTTCCCGTGGCAAGTGGAGTTCTTCAGGCCACACCTATTACATTGGTCACTCAGGAACCACACTTTGAATGAAAAAAGTAGATCAGATGCCTTCTTGCTGTAGCAACTGAGCCATGACTGTCATTCTTTTTTAAACCACTTCCTTGAGACTGCCACAGGTGCTTTTTATTTTTAAAGTCCCAACCATCATCTTCCAACCAGTAGAATTGCTACTCAGGCATCACTTGTGGAAATTGCTATGTTTCTGACTTTACTGAATATGACTCCAGGAAAAGGCAATTTGCTGAGATCTCCTTTGCAGCAAGATTTGACACAGAGTTGGTGGCTCACATGCTCCAAGGCAAATTCCAGCATCCATCCCCCACATGCAAACCCACTTGTGCACAACATCCAATCCAGACAACCTATCTGGACCTTCCCCAATCAATAGCAAGAGATAATCCTATATACCAACTCCATAAGCAATCCTCTAACTTACAAAGGAAGGAAGGCCCTAGGCAGGCCTTCTGGGACATTGGGATGTCTGCTGGAATATTGCTTTTTGGATATCTGATGTCATGACACTCCTGAGGGGTGACAGGCACCGTTTGTCTTGATGCTGCTAGGCCTTCTGCAAGTTTTGGTGCACAGTAAACAACAAACAACCCATGCTGATGAGTCTCCATGAGTTGTAATAGGAGATTATGGGACTGCCTTTCATGTGAACACTGTGAGATCTTTTCCCTTCTTAACACAGAGTTATTGCCCTCTCACCATCAAGTTCTTAGTTCACCTGCTGTCAGGAATAAACACATTACTCAAAGTGTCCACCAACATATTATACTGCTAGGCCTCCTGGAGCACCACAAATGCCTTGAGAAGCTCCCAGAAATATCACCACCTCTCTAAGGTTGTTTAAATAACACTTTCAGTCCAATAACATGGATCGAACTAGTAATAGAAATCCTTTCGAGTAACTTCCTCAGAGTCATGAAGCACATTTTGGAGACAGACTAGAATACCCCTGATCCTGCAACAGACTCCCTCTGCACTTAGGGTGACAGGTTCCCAGATTCCTCCACAGCATGAATTACCTGAAACAAATACATCCTCTAAACAGTCAAACTCCACCAAAAGCTTTCAAGTCTACCAAGTGAAGCTACTGCTGCTCCTCCACCTTTCCTGGTTCCTCAGTCCTCAGACTCCCACAGTGATGTTTGGTCCTTACTTTATGCAGAATCTTTAGCTCCCTTCTCTACCATAGCTTCCCATGTGTAGCCAGATAAATTGAATAGATCAATTTACAGAAGTGCATTTTATAATGTTGTGGATGTGAAAAGCCAAATTCCTCAAGAAGGAGGGTAATTAAGACATTGAAGCTTGGCACTCCTTCTTTTAAGGGTCAAAACTTCCTGAATATTGTCATTGTCCTCCTACTTTCTTGTGTATTGATTCAAACACAAAAAAGAGAACAGTAGTCAAACAGGGCTAAAGTGACATTTCAGATAATTAAAATCTATAAATACATATTCTGAAATCCCATTTTACTAGACTTAAATAAAAACATCTAGATATTGCTTTCAGAGACTTCAGGTTTAAGAAGTGCTCTCCATACGAATCAGCTTTTCAGGCTATTTTTATACCGAATACAAAACTTTATTTAGAATTTAGGACTCTACTCACGTGTTCTGCAATGTGAACTCCACCTCCAGCTCCTCACGTGCCTGAAGAGAGGGGAAAGGAAGATACATCACTTATTTTTCTTTGCAGCTTTCATCATACCAGTTACACATAATTTTTAAAATATATATTTAGAATAGCACTTAGGAAAAGTCCCAGAATGTAGTGTCAACTGAAGATATTGAATTTTAAGATATTGAAAAAGCAGTTGCTAAAACCAGTTTCTTGAAATCTAAAGGCTATATGAGCATGCAGATGTAGCAACTTCTATTCTGCTAAAACAACTGTTTTTCAGATTTTGTCTCCCAACACAAAAAGAGTCAGATGCTTTCATATTATTACAGTTTAAAGGGGTTGAAAATTCAGAACTTACATCAAGAGCCAACAAACATGCCAGAAACATTCAGAATTAAGACTCTGGATAATTAATCACAGCTTGTTCCATCCTAGATTTTTAGCATGGTGCATGGAGCACTCTTACAGGGACTTTAAGTCTTTCTCATAATAGCAGCAAAATACTGTTTAAGTACATGTTCCCTATAATAAAACACTGTAGAAGGATATATTTAGATGGAAGGCAAGAATTTACTTTTGTTCTGACCAACGCCAGTGCTCACCTGTGGATTCAGCTGAAATTTCACTCGAACAGTACGTCCTACAGTGAGCTTATCTATGTCAAAGAGAACTGTGCAGAGTTCATCATCCCTGGTGATTGTGTCTTCATCACAGACCTTTAGCTCCAGCACATTCTGCTCAAAGAGTTTAAGAACATAATGGAGTTATTACTATATATCTAAGAGCGCCACAAGGCAGGAAAATCTCAAGACGAGGTTTTCTTCCCTTGTCTCTCCAGTTTTAGGGGAAGAAGGAAAAGGAGAAGGGAAACAGAAAAGGGGAAGAAATTTGGGATTATTAGACTTCACATTACTAATACACACTACATACACAAAGAAGCAGGCTTGTTTCACTTCCCCAGGCAGACAAGACAGGCAGGTCATGCAGAATATTCATGAATTTGGGATATTAATTGTTTATTTAATTAATTTGTGATATTAAATGTGTCTGCATTTCTTTTATGGCCTTTGGGTCTAAGTGTATAGAACAGGCACAGGTACGTAAAGAAGATTTAAAGGATTTCCCTTCCACAATATCAAGAACTAACTCATTTTACTAGTATTTTTACATGATCTTGGGTTTCACTTGTATATGTCAAGATTGGGAATGGGATAGTAAGGCCATATTCTGGAGGGCATTCTTACTCCTTCAGCATAGTAGATGTTTAAGTAACAAATAGCTGGAACAGAACAACACTAAGGAGGATGTAAGCAACAGGGATTTTTTCTAAGGAATCTTTAACATCTCCAGTGCTTGAAAACCAGCTATATACGTATTGGTTTATTGTACTTTTGTGTAATCTACTATCTGCAGACATCAAAAGATGAAAACCATGTATGTTCATTACCTTGACACGGCGGTCGATCTTATAGCAGAAAGCTTCATTCCAAACAGGGTTTTTGCTGTTCCTGATGGTTCTGGTCCGAACCTTCTCAGCTGAGGCAGTAGGCAGCCACAGTGTCACATAACAGTCTGAAAGGGTGACTGTATACAGAGAAGATGAGTAGAGTTAAAATGTATCCAGAGAAAGAACTACTGCACAGTGCACATTTAACCCTAATAAGACAAAGATGGCACAGCTGGGGCTTTCTTCCTAAAATATACAGGGTATGAGTAAGTAACACAATGAAGCACAGAAAAACAGAGAAATCTTCACTCATTTGCAATGCTCATTGCCACCTTTTCATTTTCAGTCAGACTTTTTTTTTTTTTTTAATATTGCTTTATATTTGAAATAGCCCTGTACTTCACATACAGTACACGCATACCTATCCACGCTGCATTTTGCTTTATATTCATGATTTTCCAAATAGCTTGAACAGATAACACCTCAAAACCTTAAATCTGTGCTGTAGAGACTTATTTTCTATAATTTATTCCCAAGATTTGGGACGAATCTCATTAGAGAATTAAGAGTTTCAATAACTAAATGAAAGCCTTTATTAAAGTGCTAGCTTAAATAAGGAACAACAGATCTTTTTTGCCATAAAGCAAAGTGTTCTCCCATCAAAGCTGAAAAGTTTGACTTCTGTACCACAAATCAGAATGTGTCAATTCCATATTCATTCATATATTTCACAAAGTTCTTAGAAGTTACGTATCTCTCAGCAATTCTTTTGGAAAACAAAAATCTGTTTCATCACCACAACTAAATTACTAGTTGTTCAAGTCCTCCCTACTGTTTTATCTGCAGATTGGAAGGATTCTGCCATCACTCGTGTCTGGGGAAGGAAGCCATGAGTGCCACCAAAGACATCAGCTTCTCCTATATTCTGAGTCCTCAGGTCTGGAGGAAGAACTCCAGGGAGTAAGATTTGCAGAACCATGACACAGGCACCAACAGCCTTTCTCTCATACCTATAATGCAATCTCCCTATTTCACATTAGCAATGTTTAGCCAGTCACCTGGTTCTTACAGCAACCGTGTGAGTCAGAAGAGGCCAAATAATTCAACCCATAGTCAAGCCCTGCATCACACTCAAAACGTGTAACAGTGTTATTACATCATATTAAGAATAATTACTTCATGTATTTCCTCTTTATCTTTCGGTAACAACTGCAGATTTAGATTTTTCTACCAGCCAAGCTGTGCCTTTATTGTGTAGTTAACCATGCTATCACAATTAGCAAAGTCTTGATAATGACTGTGGGAAGGAAAGTGTTTCCAGAAAGTGGCCTTAGCCACACCTGATCAGAAGAGCGTGACTTATCAGATGTTCAGCAGAGGCACAAGAGTAGGCAGATGAAAATGTAAACGATTAAAGGTGATTTAAATTTACAGTTTCCATTTTCAAAGGGTTTGGGACACACTGACGAATTACTTCACAGTAGTAATAAAAGGATTATGCAAATAAGTACATTGAGAAAACTTGAATTTCTTGGAAGTGTTCAAGATCAGGTTGGATATGGGCTTTGAGCAACCTGATCTAGTGGAAATTGTCCCTGCCCATGGGAGGGGAGTTTGGAACTAAATGATCTTTAAGGTCCTTTCCAAATCAAACCATTCCATGATTATACGATTTGACTAAGATCTCATAATGCAGTCAGTGTCAGGGTCAAAAACAGTTTTTCAGGCCTATACCCAAATCTATTAAAATTATCTTTTTCTGGAACAACAGTAATGAGGAATACTGTTAAAGCATACTGTTTTTTCACTGGTGAAGTAAATAGGAACATAAAAAATTAACTGACACTGTGATTTAACCATAAAAACATAACATTTAGACATTTAACATAACACCAACATTTAACCATAAAAAAGCCAGAAAACTAAAGTGGAGGAAATAAATCCTAACTCAGAATTGTAACAAGCAGCATACTGTTACCATTATTAACAGGTAGAAAAGGGACATTTTCCCATAGTTGAAAATAGTGAGGTTTCAAGGAAAACCAGCTGAAATGTTTGCCTTTTTAATACCTCAGAAAATGAAAAGACTTCCTGAAATATTCTTCCCACTGCAGACAAAAAAATGGACTGGTTTTTCACAATAATGTGAGTTTCTTCAGACAAAAATTTTCTGTTGAGAAAATACTCTTGCTGAAAAGCTTACAAAACTCTCTGACAGATACACTCTAAACAATTCTTGGGATGCCCAAGTTCTGAATTTGGGGCATATCAAGGACATAAAGATACGATCTTTTTTTGTTCTTGAGACCAGAATACAAAGTACTAAAGCCATATGGCACGGCAGATCTGCCAGCAAGTTTATCAAAAAAAGATAGCATGATTCACTGTGGTAATGAGTGACTGCGAGCAAGTTGCTCCTGAGAAGGACAGCCACAAGAAAACGGAGCATAAGCAGACGATCTACTGGAGTACACAAATGCACCGGTAATTGTGCACGCAGGTTGGTAGAGGCAATTGCAGTGCTGGCCTGGTCAGATCACATATTTGGTTGGTGCAAAACACCATTTAGGCATTTGAACTTCTGGGCTTTGTTAAATAAAAAGTTATGCATATGACCATAAACCCAGAGAGCATGTGTTTCTGTATATAAAAATTGGTCTTCGATCTCTGGAAAACCCAGAACTTTACATCTTATGTGCTCTCATCTTGTCTGATGAACCACGGAAAAACATAAATAAGCACAGTAGTATTACATTGTAGAAGATGCATGAGTGAGTAACCCAGCATACCAGAAGTAAATGCAGCAGTGATTTGTTCCCTGATAGTAATCAGCCATTCAAAAATACTGTTTTTAAGCACAACTTCCATGTCATCTAATCACATACCTCCTGCCAGAAACCACTGAATTCAACCTCTGATAAGTTTTCCCTCTATTCTTGATCCATCACACAAGTTAAAATCTAAAAATATAGAATGGATTAACTAAAATTTACAGCTGGTTTTCTCAGAAACTACGATGTGCTGCATGAAATTCTGAGTGTACCAGAAGAAAACTGATTTTGAGCCATGTTCAACAGGTTTTTATGGAATATATTGTGGACTTCTTGTTTTACATCTTTTGGTTTTATTCTTGTGATCTTTAGATTTGAGTTTTCTTATTCTCTTTGTCTTTATTTCACATTTTTCTCTCATGCCTTTCCAACCTCTTCAAAGAGATGTTTCACTACTCGCATTTCTCCATTAATTTGATTCAGTGACATAACTGTATTTTGAAAGGCATCTGAACAAGTCTCAAAGCACCTAGAAGAGTGTGTTATTGAGGACCCACATCTGTGGAATGGAATTTGTGAGGAAGATCTTCAATGAATTGGAAAATTCAGAATTAAGCTAGTCCTCCCCCTGGGTGAGTCAGTGTCAGACCTGGACAGCGAACAAGGTGTTCTTTCCGTCTTTTGCAAATGTCATTTTCCCACTGAAGATTTCATTTTAAATTTGCTGCCACATCCTCTGGTTCAAGAAGCCAATGCCCACCACTCTGCAGAGCAGAGACCATGAATTGTTACAGGGCTTTTCTCAGCTGGGTGTCACCAGACTCCCTTGACTCCCCTACTTCTGTCCTGGGCTCTTCTCACTATTAACTCTTGTTCTGTGATCTGGCCACGACATTTTTCTCTTGGAGTTTCTATTCTAGATATCCTTTTCTCACTTCACTATCGCTCACTTAAATTCCTTTCAGGTTCTCACAGTAGTGTTCTGTTCATTTTCTTTTCTGACTTTTAAAGTGCTCCATTCTCTAGGTTAAATAAATTTCAAGACACACTGGATTTTATCATTAGTTCTTGCATATTTGTAAGTTCTGCAGAAGCAACAGAATGTTTTTGCTTGTACTTCTGTTATTTTCATGGGCTTCCCTGCTACTGCTGATTTTATGTCTGCATTACCAGTTCTCTCCTTTTTTCTATCCAGGAATTCTGTAAGAAATACTCAGGTTTCTTACTTAAAAACACAAGAATTTACACTGTTTACTGAATAGCCCTCTGATCAGCAGCTAAGTGTGATGTCAGAAGGGTAGGAAATATATCTCATGTACTGAAGTATGAAAAAAAGACATAAAACACATAACCTTGCATGAGTCTCTTTAAACTGAAGAGCTGAAAGGAACATGTCAGTATCAAACTAAAAATAATTCTTGCAAACACTCAGCAATATATCTTTTTACTCCTACACAATTTGAGAACAATAACATTGTCCAAATATTTTCCTTAAAGAGTTATACTAAACATCCAACAACAGCAGAAGTACTCACGCAAGTCTGCCTTCCGGACATTCCTCACTCTTAGTATTTTTACAGTGAGTAAGTTGAAAGGAGATACAGGTGCCTACACAGAAAAAAAAAAAAAAATGACATTACTATGACACTCTAAAGTCACAGATTACTGTAAGCCTAAAGTTCTAAGGAGGTAGATAAAATAAGGGGTTTAAGGTTGAGCCAATATAATTTTGCAAACCAACTGGGACATCTGGAAAATTGTGAGTATCTTTGGCACAGAACTCTCTTTAGGTCTAAGATAGAAGCAACAGATTTCAAAATCACATATGAGTTGAGAATAGGTTCTAGGAGTTTGATTGGAAAAAGATAATTTCTTTCTAACATTGCTTCATTATTACAGCAATAAACATCCCTACAGTATATACATGGGTGCCCTCACCTCTTACACACCACTGCCTGCAGTGGGACAGATTGGGATACCAAACACTGTCACAGTAGCTGTGCAAGTAGAGCTAAGGGGCTACCATGCACCAGTGAAAGCTCCCTCAGCAACACAAGCTCTCCTGCAGAGCCTAAAATGCCAGAAATGCAGCTGACAGTGATGAGATACTTCTCATGAAGACTCTGATCCCCCTGTGATCTTCAGCTCTGATCCCCTGCAGAAAGTTACAAAAATCATCCCAGAGATGATCTTGCAATTTAACTCATAACTCCACTAGATATCAGACACCTTGGGCTCAGAGATACTAGGTCTATAATAACTCATAGCTTCCATGGCTAATGTGTCTTCATAATCCTCAGGCTATAAATTAACCCTTACCCCATTCCGCCTTGCAGACAACTACTTTCTCTCTCCCACAATAACATGTCCTTTATTTCATATATACCATCTTTCCTTTTAAAACCAATGTATATACAGATATAATTTCTCTCAACACTTGCTTAAATTGGTACTTAGCTTTGCATTTACTGATTCTGTTTTAGAACAGAAACAGGTTTCTTGTGCCCAAAAACTTACCTAATCTTTCTATCTGTAGCAGTTAGTAAGAACAGATACTAACTCTACCCAAAAACCCTCTCACTCTTGCATTCATAGATACATTATATGCTAGTAAAGATAATACAGTGTCTTAACATAAACACATAGGTTTTATTACTTAATACAGGCATTGGAAGTGCCTTTATTAATCATAAGCAGCAAAAGTAAAAATGAGGTACTGATGTTAACTAATAAAATGTACGCTGCTATTATTTTCTTCATACATGCTGTATGTTTTGCCAAACCATTTGTCCTCCCGGCAGTATCACAAGGCTTATCCTGAAGTGTTTCATGGTGCTTTGACAAAGTGTCAAGCAACTGGGACAACTATTTATGTAGTTCCCTGCTTAGGTCTTACAATTCCCATTCTGGTGTATCTTAGCCTCTAAACTTAAGGAAGCAACCCTTAGTGTTTCACTTCGGGTTGCAGATTCTGTTCCCATACTAGAGTCTTGGAAGTCAGACCTTATAGCCCCTATCTTTTAGGTGCTTGAATGCTTTATCATGTCTAGCTGTCAGCAACTTGCTCAAAGTCACACAGAAAAACTAGGGGAATATATATGAAACTGGATAATCTGCTGGTAATTGGCAAGGACTTCCACACCTTTCCATTTAATGTGATGATGCCCACATGGCAGGCTGGATAAGTTCTGAGGCCAGAAGCCTCCCAGGTCAGTTGTTACACATACTTCAACTTTCAGCTTCTATATTTATTTCATCTGTGACATGATTCCTACCTCATAAACCGGAAACACAAGCCAGGCATTTTAATAATCACTTTTGAAACTACTTAAATATATGAGGTTGCAAATGGGAGTCTTGGTCACACTATCTTACGTCAGATAAAAATTCAATTAAGTCCTGTGGCACACTTGTGCAATCCTTACATATCTAGTTCAAAGGAAGTCAATAGGAGTGTTCACATATGTGAGTGCTCATCAATATGAATAACTTACATAACTGGGCTCTAAACTGCTCTATTTCAGTAAAATTCCAAACTTAAAAGTTTGTCATGGAATTTTTCCCTAGAGGAGACTAGAGTGAAACTTGCACCATGTTCCCAAGTTACATCAAGAGAAAAGGTAGTTATTTAAGCACACATCTATTTGGAGCTGAGCATTCTTCTCTTAATTTTCTCATCAAAAAGAAATAGAAATCTCATTAGTACTTAAAAAGCTGTGAAGACCAACACAGAAATCACCCACCCTGTCAGAAAGAGTGGCAAGGCTTTAAAACACAGGTCACTGCCTTGCTTCTGACCTTGGTCAGGTATGTGGCACCTTTTAACTTCAAAGGGTTTTGGAGCCTCAAATGCAGGCAGGATTTCATTACATTACTATGGCTACCACCTCATGCAAGGTCAAACGCATAAGAAAGACTTTTCCTTGTACTGCATATTGTGTATTTATTTCAACCATTTTAAAATATCCTGTAGCTGGGTCTTATTAGGTCAGTAGAAGTTGCTGAGGTTATTCCTGAATAAAAACAAATTGAACAGCAGTGACTCAATGCCTGCTTCTTTCCACGAGCTATGCAAAACTTCTGTGGCTTCAGACTGCAATTTTCACGTGGGTTTGTTTTTTTTCTTCTTTTCCTGTTTGGAGCTCTAGAACCAGATTTTTGTGTTAGAATAAATCCAAATCTTAGAAGAGAAATCAAGTCAAGCATTTCCATAGTTTCATGTGTTTTTTTCTCGAGACTATGGTAGTCTTTATTAATTTGATATGACATAGTAATTTAGGTGATCTAAAAAGTGTTACTTTTTTGACTATTAGCATAAGGGCACTACCAAAATTTTCTCACCAAGTATTTTACATATTGCCCTTAATTTATATAGCCACTCAAATTGAAATCACAAACAACCCACGGATTATCCTGAAACTGACTCTGAAAATGAAAACTCATTTCTTTAATGGAGCCACTGAATAACAAAAACCAATTCAGGTATAGTAGGTTTATATACTTATCATAAATACCAACTTTCATAGCAAGGACGGGGGGAAGGAGAAAAAAAAAGAAAAAAGTTCCAGTCACTCCTGACTTTTACTTCTGTGAGCCCTGGAGATCCAGGGCAGCAAGAAGGGCCTCTGGGTCTTACTCTAAGTTGTACATACTGTATTCAAGGAAGTTCTGCCACCCTAAATTTACCCTAAAGATAAGAGACACAATCTAAAGCCACAGAACTGTAAAGGTTTCACACCTACTAACAATGTAAAAAGCACTAAGGCTAAAAAAATCCTGATTGATCCTCTAAACACAGGCTAGTTTTACAGGACTAAAAGTAATGATCTTTATGATTCTAGCATACTTCTTAGGGCTGCGAGACTATACACAGAGGCCTACATGTCATTTTAAAAGCTAGTTTTTGAAGAAATTCTGCAAAGTTTTTTACCACAGCATTTCACTTTGAATAGAGAAGGCTCTCAGGCACAATCGGGAATCAGGTGCTACCAATAACAGCAAACCTTCACAAAGCAGACTGAATTTACCACCATTGAAGAGAATCTCTGTATCACTCTGAATCCCATACATGCAATCAAAGGCCAAAACAAACCTGTCTGGGAAACACTCATGTCACTGAAGCAGGGACAAGAGTCCATCTTTCTGACTACAGATTCCCAGAGAGTTACAACTGATATGGTAGCCCCAAATCCACTGCAAATGTCAGAAGACAGACCCATCTTGTTGCCACTGCCATTGTTCCCCTTCACTGGCTCATAGCAGCTTATCTGATATTTCCTTTATGCTAATACCTCTTAACATAAATATCTGCTAATTGCCCAGGAGTTTTCCTTTGCTTGTGCAAAGAATTCATCCTCAATTCAGCTTTTACAAGACACCTTTTGCTCTTTTTTTGCATTCAGAGAAGTCTGGGTACTGCTCCCACTCCTACTAAACTCGGTAAGATCAGGCTTGTCAGGAGTCTGAACATAACATGCTTAATCTGCAGTTTTGACATTATGAACACCTGTTCTGACATTATGTTTTTAAACACCATGTTACACAGAGAATTGCAAGCTCTGTGGCAGATCATTACACTGCAAAGAAAGACTACAAGGAATACCAGCGCACTAAAAACAACTGAGAGACCCATTTGAATGGTCTTCTTATGAAGGAATAAAGTATAAGACAAGGTGGTGTTTCAGCTGGAGAAACCAAACTCCCCTCCACCCACCCCCCC
>VXAY01005700.1:705083-802787 GCA_013399855.1 Oxyruncus cristatus
AAACCCCCCCCCCCCCCCCCCCCCCCCCAAAAAAAAGGGAAGAATTAAAAAATTAATATAGGTGAAGTACAAACCAGGCCAGATAAAGTGCAACACCGACATCATCAGCATCAGACACCAACAGAGACCAGACTATTTAGAGCTTACACAAAGCCACAGCAATATTTAATCTGCAAAGTTGAAGTTGCAGTTCAGCTTTTAAACACTCAGCAAAAATTGCCCCAAGCCATTGAATTCCTAACATTTTTTCTGGTGATCTACATTCAGCACTGGACAGCATTTAATGAAGGGCCAGCTAATTGCTACCTACCGTTCTCAACGCTGGTGCTGAGGTGCCCGTAAAAGTCTAGGAAAAATAACACAAGGCAAAGTTAAGAAAACTAAACTACATGTTAAATGCTTACTTTAGGCTGACATTTCAAAATATCTCACATCCAAAGCCATATTTAGAGCTATGCTCATTAACAATGTTCACTAGGTGCTTTACCAACCACCGTCACACCATCACAACTCTCTCCCAGCTTCTTATTTCCTTAACATGAACCTTTTTTTTTTTTTTTAAGGAAGCACAATAAGTAACGTAGTTAGCCCTAAAATGTACCTTGAAAGTGCTGGCATGCCCTGAGGTTCTGCAAAAGGCTAGAATAAGAAAGCCATCTTTGCAACAGCATCTGAGGAACAGCAAACTAGATTTGCCCACACAATTTGAACCACTTGTTCTCCTCTGTGATCAACTTCACTGGAGTATCAGACAATTTTACCCACTTTATGCTTGCTATAAGCTTCTTTTGCTTACCTCATTTGAACTTAAATTTGATCCCATTGCAGCCCCAGTTGCATAAAAGTCCAATACCAAAAGTTACTGAGTCGTATGGCTGGCAGGAACTCCTCATGCAGGTTAGGGGTGGAGGAATAGGGATTTTATGATGAGGCTCTCCTGCCCCACCCCTTCATTATTTCCAGTCATTAGGCAGTCCCCTCCCTTATTCCGGCAGCCTATTAGAGCACCTCAACTGAGTCAGCAGAAAAAAGAGTGATTCCTTTTCTACCCACCGTGATGTTTGGGGAGGATGCTGAAGCCCCTTTCTGCCCAGGGTTTGCTTTCTTGAAATACTATTGCAAATGAAAAGTTTTGTATTCATGCAATGGTTCTAACCTTCAAGCAAAGTGCTTCTGACTACTTAAATCACAGCTCTCGGAGGATCTCTACACTGCCACCACCGTACTTCAGGATAGTAGAGAGAGATGTCAACAGCTTCTTTCCAAACCATAAACTCAAATATCTGAAGCAGTCTTCCCATAGCAGCACAGTTCAGGTAGGTTAAGTTACTCCATTGTGACGGCAAAACTAAGTGCCTACAGGACCCACACTCCCCTAAAGCTACTATGGGCATCTCTGTGCTACACTTGGCAACCTCAACATGTGCTCAATATTCTTCTCCTGGATAATTATTGTATTTGTAGGAAAAAAATTTAATTCATGTCCAGAAATCTCACAGTTTTATTTTAAATCAAAGATGGAAGGGAGGAGCTGTAATCAGCAGGTGAAACTTGAGGGTGGAAGGGTGAGGCAGGAGAGAGGGTTGTGCTCTCCTGCGTGGGCCAAGAGAGAACAGCACTTCAACCATCCTCAGAGCTTACTTCAAAGGGATCTGTGTGTGCTGGCTCTCACAGTGAGCCCAGCAGGCACCCTGTGGGACATACCAGGGCACAAAACCCTCCCTGACTGCTCTTCACCCCAGTGTGCAGTGACTCACTGCCTGTAAGGCAGTGTATTAGAGTAGCCCTAAACTAACACACATGTGCAGGCTGGTAGAGTTAGGAGCATGCGAGACCAGATTCTGGCTCTGCCACACTCTTCCTGGCCCCTCTGCTTGATGACAGGAGGCAGCTAGTACTCACCCTTGCATCATGAGATCCAAGCAATTATTTTTAAATCAGTCTGATTTATAGTGATGAATAATTTAATTCATGCAGGTAAAAAAAGTAACTTTTCAAACCACAGTGGATGTCACCTAAATGAACTTGCCTGTGCCATGGAGGCAAGTATCAAAATAATTCTGCACAGAGGAAGAGAGGAGGTGGTGTCTAAGAACACCACTAGAGTAAAATCAATCTCTACCCTAAAGACAAAATATCTTCCTTAACTTCTGTCTTGATTACTTTATATCTGTGTTAAATACTTATGAACAAATTCAGGTGGAGCAGTCACAGCTGAAAATCACTTACTTGTGCTCTTGCAAAACTAGTCTTTCCAGCCTTTGAAAGAAGAACGTTTTCCTGGAAATATTCCAGAATTAAAATTTGAAGTAGGAATCTATTTTCTTTAAAAGTGTCTGTAAAAACATTCTCTATCAAAAGAAAGGGAGTACGCTATCCAGCTCAACTTCCCCAAGTTGTCCCAGGCAGATAAAAGTACCTATACAGGTTTATCCCATTCCAACTGTTTCACAGCCGATACAAGACTCCCTGACATTACATTCTCTTATCCACAGTATTTTTAAGATCTGTAAATGAGATACCACTTCACAACGTAGAAAATTACTCAAGAGTCAGTGCATCTTGTCCACTGAACGGCTTGCTGATGTTCAGATTATGTTTTCCTTTTCTCAAAATAACGTCATAGCCATATCCAAAACATGTTTCTAAATAATTCGCTCTCTCCTATTCCTGACCACCATCAGCTTTTGCAGCTGATCTTATTTCTCTTAACCACTACTTGTCCAAATCACACAAGAAGCTTTGGAATATAGTATCCTTGAATACTTTGTGCCAATCAAGAATTATGATCTCAACAGTTTTTCAGCCATGCAGTAAATTCATGATAGAACTAAGCACTGGACACTCATAACACCTGTAACAGTGAGTCCCTGTCGTCACTGAGAAAAGTTGGTTTATTCACTGGAGTCTGCTACACAATCTGCTTTAAAAAAAAAAAAAAAAAAAACATTAATTTGCAATTTGTCCCAGGGGAATTTGAGAGTCAGAAGTGTCCCCAGGATTGTAATTTCAAAAAGATTACTACTTCAAAGTTCATGTATCATGTTGAGGGTTTTTGCATTTTTCTTTAGTTCTTCTACAATTCAAGAATTACAAAGACAACCATCAAGCATGCACTAAGTAAATTCATGGCTGAAGTTACCCAAAGTCTAGAGAGACACATATTGGCTCTTTTTAGCAATCACATTTCCAGAGTAATAATTTTAAATTGCCAGTGATCTTCATATACATAGTACTTACACTCTTTTCTTTAAAGATTAGAGAGACTGTATAACTGATGAAGGAACACTCAGCACTCTCTTTAAAGCTCTGAGCAATAACAAGGAAAGTAAAAAGGAAGATGTAGTTTTCCTCTGCTCTTCATCCACCTTGCAGTGCACGCATCCATGCACATGATTTTGTATCTGTGTATTAATTAAATGAATTAATTAATATTTGCAAAGTCAAGCAAATACAAATATCCCAATGATCAGTCAAAATTCACCTAAACTAGCCTGCTGCAAGTACTAGTTCACTCAACATGACATTCAGACAATTGTATATCTAACTGCAATAGCTTGCAGGTAGGAACAACACCTGCTTTCGATATCCCACAATTACCTTATATACCACTTTGTCACCTTCTGATAATGCAGGACTACAGAAATGTATGACTAATGGGGGATTTCACATTATTGCAAGAGAACAGAATCCCTGTACCACCCTTGGGATGACAATGGGAGTGGTCATCATTTAAAAACTTTGAATGTAACCAGAAGGGTAAATACACAAAAAGCATGCTAGAGGCATTAAAAAAAATGATGGCCAGATGTCACATTAGAACATAATTACTCAGAATCAACACATAAAGCAAATTAACAAACATAGTGTCAGATATTCCCTGGGTATCACCTTTCAGTTTGTTTTCCTTTTCCTGTTTCTTTTTAATATTTCTGCAAGATACAAAATCCACAAACACCTAATCGGGCCAATCAAACAAGAACAAACAGTCCAAGTCAAACTCCAGTTACACGGAGGACCTAAACTCAATCTCCACAGACAAGATTTACCCTAGATGAAAAGTGTCACTTTCCCTCCCCATGGTGTCAGATTTTGTCTGCCACTAATTTAAAGCAACTCACTGGTATTAAAAAAGACCGCAAGAAAAAAAACCCAAACTAAAAACAAACAAAACCACACCCCCATACACATATATTTATAAGTTTACAGATATATTTTTATATATATTTATATTTTATATATATAAAACATATATATGTAAAACTTTCACATTAATATGTTGGCATTTTATTTTCATGTTTCTACATAACTCACCTTCAAAACACCTATTGTTCAATACTCAACAGTATTTTGCATCACAGAAAGTCAAAAATTAGATTACATTAGATGAAAAAAGGACTTCCTGAAAAAGTATTCATGGAGAAGATGACGGAGGGCACAAGTTAGAGGAAAAAAGTCTGAAAAAAACCTTATCATCCATTTGTAAGCAGGAGAAAACTTCAATTTGAATCTGTATTTAAATTCATGAGAATGAAAAGTGCAAAATCAGTCATTGAAGAGAGAGAGGACACTGGCTGATGGGGTGAGGGTATTATATTTTTGCTTAAGCCACTATTCTGATTATGACATATATGAAGAAGGACTTCTGCCTTCAAAAGACTATTGAGAAACTTAATTAAAACAATTCCACATGCCTTCAGTACATCTTGGAGAGATAAAATCTAGCTCTTCCTACTCAGTCAGATGAAGCAATTTTGCTGCTTTGCCATCCAAAAATCATCACTAAAGTATTGGCCCATCTGTTACCAATGTATGCAACCCTCCCTTCAGATTTGTTGCAACAGAGTTTCAAATCCAATCCTTGTCTCAAAGAGCAGTAGTTCACGACCTTTATCTCTGCCTCTCCTCATGCTCTGTAGATCTGAGCATCCAGCAGCACCTCTCTTTACTTTTGCAAGAACACTCAGAGATTGCCTTACCTTACAGGTTTATTCAGCATTTCAAGCAGTGTTCAAGCAGCTTTTTGCTGCCCTACCCCCATCAGACCACAGGTGTGAGAAACACCAGCACCAGCCTGTGTCAGCTAATTACCCAGTAATTAGATTGTCATAAATGCAACAAGACACATAGTCCAAGACCTTTACAGGGAAATCTAGAGCCAATTTCAATCTGAACCAATTCTCAGAATATCAGGAAGTCACCCCATGTTACGAGCTAATTAAGGGGGTAACTTCATCCACAGTCAGCCTGAGAGACGTTTGAGCCCTAATAGAGACTACAAAGATTCACAGTTAATTGTTTCTAGTATCATTTAGCAGAGCTTGTGTGACAGATCACGAACACGTGTTCTCAAAATAAAGGAATTGTTGCTGACCTACCTGGATCTTAAATAGAGCAATTACGTCAATGCTGAATCACTTTGAAAAATCCAGCTGATATGTCACCAAGCCTCAGCTCCTTCCTTAAAAAAATACAACCAGTAATACTGAATGTCTCTCCTTTGTTGTTTTTGATGAATAGCTGGCAAGTCACTCAAACAAATATCTCTTCCCCTGTCCTTTTCTGCTGCCTTTCACCATAACATCACAGGCAAGATGATGAGGTATTGCTGCAATGTGAACAACATGAGCAGGTTTTAATAGAACATAAAAAGAAGCCTTTCTTTTCCCAGACAAGAAAGAAAATTAGTCCATTTTGGAGGAAACTCACAAGCCACCAAGGCAAGACTACCGAGCTTGGGTCTCCCAGGGAAAGTGTTAATCTCATGCAGTGTTAAATTCTTGGAGCCAGATCCTGACTCAAACATCTGCATTTGTCTGACTTTCCTCAAGTCAAAATATTGAGATGCTAAGATAGACCATTTGGGCAGCCTAGGATTTTTCAGTAGCTTGTTCAACAGGCCCAGATTTCTTAAAACAACTCCCTTTCCTCAGCTCATTTTAAGCCATCCTAATTTTCTGGATCTGCTGCCAAAAACACACATCATCACCACACCTCAGGTGAGCAAAGCTGAAGGCTCAGCGCCAAGTGTTGCAGCCACCAAAAACCAGTCAGTGCAATACACGAGGATCAAACTGTACTGCCTCTGTTACATCTTCCCAGAGCTCTGATAATAAACCTTGAAAATCTTTAAAATACTTAAAAGATTCTTTGCAAAAGGAATTAATCACATTTTTAAACCCCCATTTCATTATTGTTTAAAAATACACTTATGAACATAACCGAGCTGTCTGAATGACATCTTCCTTTTCTTCTTTGCTTACAGAAAACTACTGCAGTCTTACTGGTGACACATAATATCAAATTATCCTACCCAAGAGCAAGAAAAGAAGGTGAAAATCTGGCTTTCTTCTTAAGAGGGCAGAGTTGCAAAAGAAAGATTTATCAGCAACTGAGAAAAAAGAAAAGTTGTTGGACTTGACCACTTCAGATTCATGAAAATGAGATGCAAAGGTCACTGCCAACACTTTCCTCTTATGAAAGGAGACTTTATCTGTTTAATTTGTATTGCAGCAAAGCTTGACAGACACCTGTTAGTGATATCTCCCGTTAATTGAACTAATGCACAGAAAAGGACTGTCTTAGAGGTAACAATGTTACCTCTTGCTTAAGAAGCAGAGACCTGTAAGACAGGATGACTGAGCCCATCACCGTCCGACCACAACACATGAGCAGGAAGCAAGATATCGTGGTCCTAGGGTAATGTGGGCATACTGCCAATATACAGATGGATGCACTTGCTTTTTTTTGTATATACTCATGCCAGTGTATTGAATGAGATGACCGCAAAGGGGAACAGAAAAAGCTGATGAAAATATATGCAAGCCAAGTGCTGTACTCTGTGTCACTAAAAAAATACCTCGGTGTTTGCAAATACCAGTATTGGGACTAGTAAGTGTCATATAATCATTCGAGCCATCTGCATTCTTGAAAGTAGTTTCCTTCCTTTTTTCATTGTCCACAGTTGAAGTGGCAGCTTTTCTTTCATCCTTCCTCAGAGGTTATTAGCAAAGCTCATTGTTCCCTGAGTATTTGATTTCTTGGTATCAGAAGCAAGAATAACTTTTCCCCAGATCAACTCACTAGCTGAGCTGAGTCCATGGAATTTAATAAAAAACCATACATCAATGATTGTAACTATAAAACTCTTCTTAATAAGATTATGCATGGGTACTTCGTATTTGAACAGTAGCTATTACAATGTACGTATATTGTTACATATAACAGTAAAGATCTAAGAATGATCAGTTAAATACATTTTCTTAAGCAATCATTTTTATAAGACAAGTATGAAAATATCATGAACTTTTCCCTGTCTGTACTTTGGATGGCAGTGGGAATAAAATTCTAGCAGCAGCTACACACTGACCACCACACTGTTCCAGAAGTCAGAGTTCATATCATAAATTTTGTTGCCATCATGAACATCCGTGAGCTTGCAGCAGATTAATATTCATTAGTCCAGTACCAAAACATTTGCATATCTCCTTCTGGTGAGATTCAACAAAATATACTTTAAGAAAATTTATATGAATGAGGTGATGAATAATTTTTAAATCGCTTCTTTCGTTCCACTGCAGTTTGCAAAGCCTGAAGAATTAAGTGTTTATTATTCAGGATGTTGTAGCAGCACAGGTTAAGCAGCTTATTGAAGTTCTCTTCGCTATAGGTAAGCAGACCAGTGCCATAGGGAGCAGTACAGTTGGACACGTCTACTCTTCCCTGCTCCATCTCTGTGGGACTGCGCTCCACATCTGAAATAGGAACATAGCACAGCAGTGTTATTGAAGTGGGAAACTGCTACCAAGCAGTGCAAAATACACAGTAACAGACACACAAAACTGAATTATCTCCTGAAAATAGTTCAAGGTTTAATTACTGTATAGGTACTATGTCTGCTGCACTAATAAAATACACTAGCTTGCTGTTTGACTACAGTTACAGGTGATCCAGAAGTGACTGACTGAATAATTTTTCCATGTAAAATGCACTCCTCTCCAAATTAAAGTTTTGCAACAGAATATTTCATTTTTTAAGATTTGGAATTTTGTATGTTTAACTTTCCAAGTGAGTACTAAGATGACAGCTCTTATCTATTAACCAGTAGAAAATTATGCCAGGAAGCTCCTGGATTGAGAATTCTCCCTCTCAGGTGGCTGAGATTTTAAGCACATGCAGCAGGATACATAAGATGATGAACTGCATGAGGTCTTTATCAATAAGTTGATACATGGATTGTCATTCATTTTTTGAGGAAAGTTTCCTGTATCATACAAAATTAGCAACAAAAAAATTGGAGTTGATCCAGTATTTGTAAACTAAACTGAATTTGCCAAGTAAGGGTTTTTTTCTGGTGAAACAAACAAATTTCTTCTATTGCTGAACAACATAAAACAATCTGGCAATTTTTCAAAAATTACAAGTATCAAAGCAGCTTGCTACCCTGGCAGTGTTTGCTTCATCACAAGTTTTCAGCACTTTCTATTCTCAACTCTTTTTCACGTAAAAAAGAAAAAAAAAGGAGAAATTCTACCTTTGTTAACCAAGTAAATGTCATATTTTTTTACAAGACTGTCAGGTGACAGTGTTAGCTACCAGTGGATATAACTTAGTAGCTGCCTCCTCTCCTTCAATATCAAAGGAACACAAACTGTTTCAGCTGGAAGATAAGGGGGTTTCCCTCAAGGTACAGCTGTCATGCTTTTAATTTTGAACCTCTTCAGTCCAATCCCCAATTAGTTGGCCAACACTAAATGCATCACAACAGGACTGGGAACATACTAACTTAGCCAACTCAGAAGCTTGCAAGTGTCCTGTTTTGGAAGAGGAACAAATTCAATGGATAAACTGGATGTGACAATATCAAAAATTATTAATGCTGTTAACTTACTTGGTGCCTTGTATTTTTGGAAAGTATCACACACCAGTGGAAAATAGGCCAAAATTGGTGCCTCTAAGCTATCCTCAAACACATAGCACTCCTTCAGATGTTCCCGGTCTTCCTGGCTCAGCTCTGTGCTGGGGAATGGGATCCCATGCTCCAAACAGTACTCTGAGAATAGGTCCAGTGGCTGGTTCAACAGAGAGGAGAGTTGCAACACAAAGAGAGGTTGAAATAAGACTACCAAGCCCCATAACAGTTACTTTGCTGCACTAGACAATCTGGGATTGATTTATACGCTTATAAACAAAACTAACTATGCACTGGAACAAGCATATCATCTTGATTTTAATATATCCTTGGTACTAGAAATTTGGTTAATTTGCTAACACTTTAAATTTTTAAAGCAGTTACTGTTTTCTGAAATGTATATGATATTCAGAGCATTTTTGTGATTTAGCGGGCTCAG
This sequence comes from Oxyruncus cristatus, assembly GCA_013399855.1. Lineage (NCBI taxonomy): Eukaryota > Metazoa > Chordata > Aves > Passeriformes > Cotingidae > Oxyruncus > Oxyruncus cristatus. The sequence continues at coordinate 714,434 of VXAY01005700.1, forward strand.
TAGAGGATTTGGGTAGGGAAATTTTGATTACACGTGGCATCTCTGATGACAGGTTCTTAAATGTTTGCATTCAATGCATCTAACAATCTATGTCTTCAAGTCCTCTTACAAATAAATTACATTAATTTCGATCAGATACGCCCCTCAAGTTTCTTCAAACAGCAAAACAAAAACCTGACTGAAATTTATGCCAACACCAAGAGTCACACATTAAAGAAAAATTTCAAATTTTCATTCAAAAATTTCAAAACTATGTATTAACGAATTACATTGTAAAAGTTATTAACTAACTATTGTCGATCTTGGTACCAGAATGACAGTCTGCAGAGACACATAGAATAGGACATCTGTGAACTTCTATGTATCTGTGTTCATGTGCATGTCCCAGAAAGATACTGAAAACAGCCCTGATGAAGACAGAGACATTATGGTCACAGTGTTGAATAGTATCGCTAATACAATCATTTAACTTAATTAAAACCAGATGATTTTCTGGAGGAGAAAAAAAAGAGAGAGAGAGAGGGAGCTGTGGTGGTTATTCAGCTGCTGGAGTCATACAGGTAAAGAATCACTGCTTCAAAACATCACCAGAGTCTGTGATCCTCCACTGTAATTTAAATGCAGAATGACATCCACTTTTCTCTCTGGCCTCAGAATGGGTGGGCAGCTGGTGTTGATAAAGAAGGCTGTATCTATGAGTTTGAGGTAGTCACCCATTTCATTTAGCTGGTTGGGAGAAGAATCCAGCACTGTATCTGAAAGTAAAAAACTTGTATTATCAATTACTGCAGGTCCAAGTCCATGTCTTTTCCAAATTAGCATAACAAAGGGAGAAAAGACAGCCCACATGTATTAGTCTTTGACACAAAGCCCACAGTTAAATATTTGTCTTTGACACAATTTTAGCATCTATAGCTCAACTCTGAGATCAGTAAGAGTAAGTTTTGAGACTTGGATTCATCCAAAGCGATACATTATGCTGCTTTATCAACTGGTGTAAATTTGTGGCTACTCCATTACTTCCATGGAAGCTGCAAGTCATTCTTTCGTGGCTTTTCCTAGGAAGAACTCAAGCAAGCCTACTGTGGTTTCTCCAAGACAGAAACAAGACCAGCAGTAAATCATCTGGGGCTCAGCAAAACTAGTTCCACAGACATATTAATCAAATAACATTAATGAAAATTTGCCTTTATGATAAAACTTATCAAGTATTTGTCCTCAGCAAGTATCAGCACTCAAAACACCCTCAAAGATGCATCTAAACCAATTTACTATTACCTTTCCACGTGCAAAAGCTCTCATTCTCTAGATACTTTTTATGTAGTTGCAAGCCCTTGAGGAAATTATGGTAAGTTGAAACAACTGGCCGTCCAGTCATCATTTCTCGAAGAGTATTAGAAGAGTAACCTTTGGGAATGGATAAAGAAGTTGTCTGTTCATGAGGCTTCTTGGGCAGAGCAGGGTGTTCCTCTAGAGGAAAAAGAAGAAGAAGAGGGTATATGTCTGCATTTGTTTAGAGTGTTTCTCTGATACTAATAACAACAAAGAAAGGGGTACTGGGCAGCCAAACCACTGTGGCCCCCAGCCCCATCTGTGATTGAGTGCATGCACCAACATGCAGAGTATTCTGGGCAGAGGTATGTTTCAGTGTCATACCATCACCTTGTTGTTCCCTGTCTGGCCTCTCCCTCCCTAAAGGGCTTGTGGTAACCCTCTTGTGACTAAGAACACTCCCCAGTGTTGCACAGTGAGCAGCACAATGTTTTTTCCTGTTTTCCAGCACAGCTATTTCTCTCCTGCTTTTCCTTCATTCCCAAGGGCTTGGTGTCTCCTAACCCAGAAACAGGACACAAAGACAAACTCTTTACCAGTTGCCAGGTTTCATATTTCAGAGAAGTGCAAAGACAACGCAGATACAAGAGAAAAGTAATCTAAATAACTAACCAATGTCATGCTCAGTGTCTCGGGTCCATCTGTGCCACAAATCCTCTGAATGACCCGAGAGGTAGAGAGCATCCATAAAATTCTGGGAAAATATATTACTCCACATGCCTTGAAAATTAAAAAAAAAAAAAGTGTCATACTTAATACTAGCTTGAATTTTTAGAGCACAGCTATGGCAACCTATTTGGATTCAGTCTCTGGTTTAGTTATTAAATATTATGAATTCTCATTCCAATGTCAAATGCCATGCCATTTTCCATAATATCCGGCTTATGACCAGGCCATTTTAGAAACTTGTCTGGGTATAATAGTCAGATTGTGATTTTAAATATTTCAGATGATTAGTTCTTGTGTGTGTGTGCACATCTGAGTGTATACATATGTTCTATTTTGGTCTAACCTAAGATGTTTAGCAAATTAATCACGTTTGCCTCAAGAATTTGTTTCTTCTTTTGTCACTTTTGGCTGGTTCATTTGAGACTGAAATTACATCAGATACATTATCTGGTGTACAAGTGCTGCTACTTGCAGATCACCTCTGTGTATCCAACTGTAAAGGTGTTGTTTTTCTGAGATAGCAAATTACCTTCCAAGAAGCAGATGTGGGACTCTGGGATCTTCTTCATCCGGTGACCCATGAAGAACTCACTACCAAAATCTTCTGAACAAACAAAGGCCCCATATTTCAGAAGACCCACCTCGTAAGGTGTGAACTCCACCCACTCTGCAAATAAGGTATCAAAACAGATTTATTAGAGCCACCTAAACACATGTAAAAAGCAGCTTAAAGATTCAAAATGTGGAAGGTCAAGGCCTGTAGCTTCACCATGGTGGTGACAGACAGTTTAAATCACCGTGTTTTGAAACAAACAGATGACATTTTACATGCTCATGTTAGATACATGAATGCAAAAGCTAAAATTAACCTCCTCCACAAACACTGAAAATCCTTTCAGACTGGGGTTCAGGTCCATTTCTGCACTAGGAAGCGAAAACTTGGGCTGATTGCTAAGGCCCTGCACAAGATGTGGCATTTTTGGTTCCTCTGAATCAGCAATGACACCAGCTACCGTTCATTCTTAAGATTCCCACAATCACTGCCTGTGAGGCTAAAAAACTTTGACCAAACCCTCTCCCCTCAAAAAAACCTTGGCTGAACACACTAGACTGCAGATGTGCCTAGAAGCAGATGATCAGGTTCAGTTGCAGGGCTTCCTGCTTCACTTGGGTCAGAAAACACTGTGGGAGTACTGATCAGGATCACTGACAGGGGCACAGAGTGCTGCCCCTCCTCAGATCCTCTCTGGCTCTTGGGAGCTGCCTCCTGCTCTCACCCCTCTCCACAGCTTCCGTTCTCCCTTCCTTACCCTCTTCCTCCCTCTTCACAGCTTCTTGGACTACTACTGCCCAGGCAGAAGACCGAGCAGCTAAAAAGGGGTTGTGAGGAGTAGGTGGGGACAAGAGAGAAAAAGAGCAGCAGTGGTGGCTCTCAAGGCTGCCAGCAAAAGGCATCTCCATCTCTCATGTGTCTACAGCACAGGTATCTTCCTTCCACAGTATTATGGTGCATGTTTTTCACGCAAGTAAGACACCAGATATGAAGATGGGGAAAAGAAATTATTTAAAAGACGTATTGGTTTGGACTTACAGTAAAAGCTTTTGGCATCCAACCAGGCTTAAAAGGAAACTCTTCAGAGGTATAGAAGGGTGTATGATAATCTTTACCTTTAAAATCCAAAGTGCTAAAGTTATCCTTGACATTGAGGGACAGGTACACAGGCAGTGGATTCTGCCCCCGATTTACTGCTAGTTGCTGATCTGAGAGTTTTTGAGTACTTTCCTGTTTACAAACAACAGAAGTCATTGTAAAAGATAAACATGATGCATGGATCTAATGCAGTATCTAAGCATGGTCTGTCAATGAAATATCTGCTAAACTTCAGCAGATTTTTTTTTTGTCTGCTTCAGTTGTTTGGCGACACAAATGTGTTCATGTGTTATCTGCCATGAGCCTTCACTGATGCTTATGGGAATTTTGTCACGTGCTGGGACAGGGCAAAAATGTGAGTAACTTGTCTGTGCACTCACCAGGATGTGACTTGCTTTAAGGAAAAAAAAAAAATTTAGCTGTCTTGGAGGTGCTGCAGAGAAAACTCAGCCAGGACCCATTTCCTTCAATACAGTTTTGTTTGCTCATACAGGTTTATACTGCTGTGCCTGAACTTCCTTCTGCCAGAGCCATCTCTCCTCTGTGTGTTACTAGAATGATCACTTGACCCGAAAATAAAGATGAAAAATCATTTTCCTTACATTTTGAGTTTTTTACATGCTCAGACATCTATCCTAGATGCTTACATTTTAGTGTTACTGTGCTATTATTCTTTTAAAAAGCCAAAGAAAGAGCCCTTCAGAAGTCTTAAGAATGTTTCCTGTAACTGAATCCCGAACCTTAGATATGGAAAGTTAGAAATCCTCTGGAATACATGATATATATATATATACATATAATATAAAATACCTGATGATGTAGCATACAATTAATGAAGAGTCCCCATAAATCTGTAAAGGACAGCTTATGCCCCTCTTGCTTTCTCTCACAAAGCTCATTTTCATAGTATTTCATATGATCCAACGAGAAACAGTGCAGCTTGCTCTTGATCACACGTTTCCTGATATCACTAATTGGCCCTCTGAGATCCTTCTGTGACCAATTTGCATCTTCATATAACTTTGACATGGTCCTGGATAAAAGAAAGATGCTGTTGGTCATCACAGGGTACATGACAATTCATTGGTCTTACCCACACAGAGTTGGGTTTTTTTCAGGCTAGACAAGGCTCTTGCTCTCCAACTTTTAGCTTGGAAGAGCAGTTCAAAGCTCAGGCAGAATTTAGACTACATAATAATTTCTTTTTGCTGCACAGATACATTCAATATCATCCTAGCTTGTTTCTTATCAGAATCGAAAGGGTAATAAAGCAACACTAATAACACAAGCTTTTACTAGATTTAGCTTTTCATTATCCAGGTTCAAGCCACAGCTTGAACTCTCTGAGGCCAGTTCCCTCAGCTGTGTCAGATGCTGTGTGAAACATTAAGCTGGAGTTTGGCAGTGAATATTGCCCTGGCCAAGTGTGAGAGCCCCCTCCTTGGGCATGCAGCAGGTGGGTCACCTCAGACTCTTGGCATACATGGGGCCGGGCTTGAGTTGTCAGTTCCCAGAGCTCAGGCAGATTCCAGTCATCCCCTCTGATCTCCACACTATTTGTTCTAGTTCTGTCTCATATCTTTTTAGAACAGCCCTCCAGAAGCAAAATGTTTTTAAATCCCTCAACTCCTCCTAGTTGTGCAAGGCAGTCAGTACTGAGCGTTCCAGTGATTCACCACATTCTGTATTTCTCAGGGCTTTTCTTTTAAAGTCTACTTTTTAGAGATGTGTAGGAGTTGACAAATATTACAAGAGGATTTCTGAAGTGTAACGTGCAACTAGATAACAGTTACAGGTAAATCATCCTGGCTTGTGCTCTTTTTAGTTTCTGTAAACACTTCAGTGCAATTATAGACATACTGTAGTTCTCATTCAATTTGTTTCTTGTAGCTAGAAGAAAAAAGGGCTACAGCCCTCAGTAGTCCCATGAAATGAGAGCCAAAAGGAAGCCAAGCATCGTGCTGGGTAAATTCATCAGTAAGGCAAATGTTCCACCAGATTATCACTTTGCTAACACAAATGGCAAACAAGCCAAACTTTCCTTACCAGGTTGTGGCAGATAAACCACTGATATATGAGACACAGTCCAAAACACCTAACTCCTGGAGAGCCAGAAGACTGCCAAACATAGCTGTCATGGACCGCACTCCCCCTGCTGTGGTCACAACTGCCACCACTGGCACCTGCTCAACACACAAAGACAAAGAGCTGATCATCACCAGATGAGATTGAGAAGTAATGGCCATGCAGAAAACGTAACAGCAACACCTGCTTCAGGTAGGTTTTGATTCAATTCACCCTCTTCATGGCAGTGCCTAGGTGTGTATTTGAGTTTTGTAAACTTTAGCGGGACTTACTGTATGCTGAAAGCATTTTCCTGATCAGTGATGCCTTGGTGAGTCAGAAGCTCTTAGTATGGTTCTTGTATGGCATAATATATTTTCAGATTTTCTCAATGTTTTTAATTTTTCCTCACCTCTTTGTCTCAAAACACATTTTAAAACCCTGAGGATAACTGAGGTCAGAGGAGCAGAGCAAAAGCAGCCTGTATAATTTTTCCTTCCTCTACAACATTGCTATTCTCCAGGCAGATGGTGCCAAGCTTTATAGATCTAACACTCTCTTTCTAATCCAGATTACCTCCACCTTCCCCAATACCAACGCCATATGTATTTTACTTTCCTCAAGGATGCAGCAATCCTGTTAGCCAAGCTCCCTTTTCCCCATAGGTAGCACTTAACAAAAACTGAGACAACAATTATTCAGTTTTAGGATCATATAATGCCACTACCTTTAGTCTTGTGTTCACTGTATTTTATCACCTGCCTGGGGGTTCTGGTTTGGTGTTTTTAATTAATATGAATCAATAGCTCTTTATTCTCATTTAATAATAACAAGTTCTATTCTACTTGTTATTTAAGTTCATGAGCACTTTGACTTGGTTGACAAATGCTGTCCTGCACACTGAATCAAGACTTGGATGTGCTGGGACCTGAAGAGAGCGGTGGTGGAGGAAATACCACACAGGCACATTCTCTCAGACTCTTGCTCAAGCACCACAGCCCCATAGCAGATTACTGTCCTCCAGTAACACAGCAGCTACCTCTGAGTTCAGGGATCCCCAGGAGAAGAGGAAGCAAGAGGTAACACATTGGAAACCACAAAAGACAGATGCTACCACACCAGTAGGTATGTTGCAGCCTTCCTCTGTAAGCCTCATATAGCAGCAGAGAAAAAGTGCTATACAGGAGAAATGGTCTTAGTCTAAGCAATCAAATTTCCCCAAGCTTAGTGATACATACCTTTATGTCAAGAAATACGGTCTTTGGGTGCCCCTGAGTGAGGATGGAGGTCAGCTGAGAATAAAGGAGCTATAACCAGCCTCCTGACAGTTCCTCTTTCATCCTCTGTGTCAAAAATTCTTGGATATGGTCTTAAGTGTAAATGACAATCTGGCCTATACAATGTAGTCTAGAATATGCGGAAGAGCTATATGGGTAGTCATGCAAGTACATCACATCCACTTCTTTCAAAGTGGATCGTAATGCTTCAAGTTCCCAAGATGTTGTCCCACATACCTCATCCTCCTGCAGGTCTTCATCTAGATGAAGAACGTTTTTCAGAGCAGCAGCAACCACTTTCTTCCTTTTACGGATGAAATCCTGCTCTTCTGCACATAGATCAAACCCCAACCGCAAATCTAAATTTTTGCAACTAGAGCATAAGAGCAGTACAAGACATTACCTGCAGGCCTTTTCTGAAGCAATAACAATAAACCAGTTTACAGAAAGGATCATTCCCTGTACATGAAGGTTCTCCTATGCAAATGAAGGAAGGTACACGGATATCACAGACAGTCTATTTCTGCCTTCCTGTGGAGATTTTAGGCCAAAATTATGTCCTGAACTATTTCACACAATCATAAGGAAATTCAATAAATAAAATTACCTGCTTATTAAAAACAAAGAAATTACCTGAATTCAAGCTCTTTTACATTGAGCTCTGATATCTGGACACCTTTTCACATTCTCTTGCTATGTACATGTTTCCTGAAGCACACAGAGAGCCTAAGCAGTTATTTAAACTTAACACACTTTAGTCAAAAGGACCCTAATACCGAGATAGGCTTATCTCTTCAGTCAGAAGATGTCTTTTAAGTGTATGCCTGTATATCTGTACGTTATTATAAATATCATGAGCATATTCATTAATTCCATAACTTATATCTTCACAGGGCTATTGTTTCGGGGGGTTCTTTATTCAAAAGGTTATTTTGTCTCTTCTCTGAATTATTACTCAGTAGAAATCTCTTGTTTATCATGTGCCTGCAACTAAGGCTTGCAATGTAGCTAACTCACCATTAGGGGGTAATGTTGCCCTTCAGAAAATGTCTGCAAGTCAGTCAATAAATTAATCAGTGTCTATGTGTTTCATTGAAAAATGACCTGCCAAGGACTAATAAATGCATAACAGTGTTAGAAGCGTGTCAGAAATGTGTTACACATAAAGGTGTGTGTATTATACCTGAAAGTTACAAGACAGAGGGATTCTTAAGTATCAAAATTACAAAGCATCAACATTAGGGAAAACATCGTAACTGCTTACACCCAAGGAGTACGTAACACCTGTTCTATCCTAAACCCTTACCAATTGAATCAAAAGCTTTCATCATCTTATTAACACTTCTCCATATTTTATTAACCCTTCCTCCATCTTTAACCAAGTACTATCTTTATTCCTAGTTTTCAAATGTGCTACTTGAAGACCAGGAATCTCACAGAATATTCTAACTTGGAAGGGACCTACAAGGATCATTGAGTTCAACTCTTAAGTGAACAGCCCACTAAGGGATTGAACCCACCTGTAGCTTCCTTTCATCTAAAGATGATATTATGAAAGGATAGGAGATGGCCTAAGTAATCATTCATAAGAAATAAAAGATTTACCCATTTTCCTCGTTCACAGACACCTCATAAGATTCCCCCTTAAAATGAAGAATGAAAACACCATAAATAGTAAACAGAACTGAAATTTTGCAAAAGCAAGTTTTACGGTATTAGTAATTATTCAAATATATAGTTTAATGATAAATCTTTGATCTTTTCTTAGGTCTTCAGCACGCAATCATCACTAGGATCCTGCTTTAAAAATACTTTTAAAGCAATCAGTAATTCTGACTATCCTATTTTTTCTGCAAATAACAGTTGTGTTTCCAATAATAATATTTTTAATAAGAAAATTATTACCCAACCAGATATTACACATATAGTTTACACTTGTTGAAAGAATTCCAAATGCTGTCAAAGGATACTCACTCTCATGACTGTCACTTTGTTTCCCAAGTCCAGGGAATGGAGAGGCACAGCCATGGGACTACTTACACCCATTTCTCTTCTAGATGACCCACGCTGAAATAAACGGGGCGGGGGGGGGGAGAGGGAGGGGTGAAATGTTATAAAGAGAAAATTATTTATAAACCACAGGCACAAAAATACTAGAGAAGGGTTAACTCATGATGCCTCTCCCAAAAGTTACTTTAAGTGTTATCACCATCCACAAGCAAAACATACACAACAGAAAACATGCTCCTTTGGCAGTGTCATGAGCAGTCTGGGTTGACTGTGCTTGATATAGTGGAACCTAGCAGTGTCACTGCTTCCCCGTCTGGAGTGAGGACCTATGGAAACATCCTGAGTTTCTTCAAAGGATCCTTTCATTGTGAATGTGAAATCTCTCCCTAAGAACAAGAAGCAAAACATAGAGAGATGTTAACTAGCCCTGAAAAATAACAAATAAAAATGCCCCAAGTAAAGTTTCAGTCTTGGACTGCAATGTTTTTCCTCCCCACTAACCAGTGTGTGCACAAGGGCCAGACTGATAAAGCAGAAGGCCAGTGCAGCATTGCACCACATAGAGCATAGGCAGCTTCTCCCCTACGCATCCCCTGCCCTTACTCCCTCCTCCTGGAGCCTCACTATCTCAGGAATTCTTGGCCTTGATTAATGGCTCTTGGGCAGTTAAGATCCCCTTGAGCGAATCAGAAGCACTGTCTGCTCCCAAGAACTTCTGTCACCTAACAAACTGCTGTTTTCTAATAAGGAGCCTTGGAACCTTAACTTTGTCTGCATCACAGCTCGGGTGGAAGAATATTATTGTTACTGGAAATTTCAAGGAAAACTCTGGTAACTACTGACAGAGATGGTGGCCAGGAATGATGGCTAAAGTCAATCATCTTGAGACCTTATAAACAGCAGTCCTAAGTGAGGCCTTTTGAACTCACCCGGAGTGCAACAAGCTGTACCAGCACCCCCATCTAAGTGGGATGCCTTCTCCAGCTTTCAAGTTAGTTAGATACTCAGAGGACTGATCCCAAAAGCTGCTGACAGGGTCTGGGCTGATACATCCTCCAGGCTCACTCTTTCACCCACTGAGAGTTGCAAAGGCATCTGACTGTAAGTATTTCACTGACCTCCAGGAGAATTTTTAACAGGTACCTTTGTCCATACTTTGATGTGTGCATGAATGTGTGAATTGATTTAAATACCCCACAGCAGGTGTAATATGAATGTTACCATCTTACGTTCATAATTATATTACTTACTTTAGTGCTTACAGCAAATCCTATTGAATCATTTTGTAAATGTTAAATTAGACAACAATTAAGTGCTGCTAAATCCTTTAGGGATAAGCTGTGATCAAGTCTGAGACTAAGTTTGGCAAGGAGGTCCACTCTGAACCTCGTGACTCAATGGAAGGGTCTCCCTCGCTCCTTGGCACCCTTACGCTTTTCCATCTTTAGCCTTTTGCATCCCCAGTCTCCACGTAAATAATTTTAGACTGATTCTAATCTGATTTTCCTTTGTGTGTTTTATATATGCAGTAAGTAATAGATTGAACCTTGCAATCAAATTTTCTTGCATTTTGCAAACTTATATTAAACCTGCTTTAGCTGATACCTTTGCCAGTGATTCTTTAAGCAATCTAAACCATCCATTTTTGACACCCTGCCAAGCGAAAGAGAGCATGTGTTAAGCCAGTGGACGCCACTAGCAGCGTTCACACTGCCTGAGTTTCCACTGTAGTCTTTGCCTTCCTGAAGGTTGTGTCTTCCTTCTTTTGCTTTCTGTTCTCACCACAATATTTCAGCTCCATCACACTGCGGTGATGTTTCCAAGTCTCCCAGCCTTGGGAGAACCTTCACAGTTTCCCTTAAGCTACACAGTCATGCCATCTGCAGAGGATTCTCACCATTAGCAACTAGGTAATTCAGGAAACACCTCAATCCCCAAGCAGCTCTGATGCAAACAGAGACTAAAACAGATCAAGTATTTATCTAGATTCAGCTGCATTTCCCATAGTATAAAAAGCAGTGACAAACAATTTAAATCAGTAGCCTCACCCCTGTAAGAGTTCTTCATTTTTGTTTCATTCACATGTACTTCCAAACAGGAAACTTCACGAGACTGGGAAAGATAAGCAATAAAATCACTGGTCACAGAAACAGTTCAGGATACTCACTGAAGACCTAGGGACCCTATAGAAACACTCAGCCATGATAGGCTGTGGATATAAAGAAATTGTAGAAGCTGATTGTCTCGTATAAGTATTGCGAGCAACACTGTTGTCAAGGGAGCCAAGATAATCAGGGATCTGTCCTGTTACATTTAAATGCCATTCAATCCCCAACAGTTAACACAGGAAATTTTTCTCCCTAGCTCTGCCATGCTTTAAATTTTGTCTACAGAAGAGCGAAATTTTTTCTGCAGAACAACTGGACTGATGGGCCCATACTTTAATACCTTTGGGATGAAGGTGAAACTTCCCAAGATGCTGCTGCATAAGAGGAAGTAGCAGCAAAGGAGCATCGCACAGTACTTGGACATGGTGTGAATAGAATCTTTGGCTCCAGGGTAGACATTCAGTAATCAGCCTTGCAGTCACATTAGTTCACTCCCTTCTCAACTTTCTTTGTTTACTGCCATTTCATCACTGAGCACCTCACTGGCATTGTGGCAGAGTGCTCGTCCAAGTCTCTCCCAACACAGAACACACTACAGTCCCAAACAAATTCAAAACTTCACAACCACACCTGTGTCTCATCTGAAAAAGAATAAAGGCTATGCCTAAAGGCATAGCTCTTCCAACCACATCCTTCAGTTCTGCTCTACCGCAAGAACATTAGCATAAAAAAATAATTACCACTAGTACACCATTAGTAATGATCTTCTCGGATACACCTGGGCTGAAAAGCAAAGCCAAAAAGGTTTATTTAGAAGTGGGCATATAAAAAATAATTTGCTTTTAAAAGCAAATAGTTCTTTGAGTTCAGTTTTTCTAGCTGGCAAGTACTATTGGCACTTCTGTCTTTCTGCTCTTTGTCGTGGTCACTGTCAGGTCACCGTCCCATACCTCCCAAGGACACTTCTTCTGTCTTACATCCCCTGATCAGTATCGTCTCTCCTTAGGCTGAATTACAAAATAAACACCCTCCCTCAGCTATAAATAGTAAATGAGACTATCACTCAAGAAGGGATTTCACCAAATTCAGGAAAGAAAAGCAACCATGGTGAAGATGCTGAGATAGGATGTCTGAGCACCAGTACATGGGGCCACTTTCCCAGTGCTGCATTACCACTCTCTCTAAAAATGCAGTTTTCTGATGACAAATTCTGTAACATTTAGGCCTTACTCACATGTTTTCCAGTAGAAATTCCACTTCTAGTTCTTCCTGGTTCTGAAAATAAGATTTATTTTTTAATTTAAAGAAAATTAATTAAAAATATTTTCCTTTGACAGGGCTCTGGTGAATTTTTTATAACCCCCTCTTGCAAAGTTTCTTTATTCCCACTCTCTCTACATCATAATGTAAATGGATGGAATCTTCTGTGGCCACCCTTTCTTTTCAAGTCTCTCAACCCCTCTACTGTTTACAAACCAGTTCTCCCCACAAGAGGAAGAGAATTAAGTATCATGGAATAGGGAGTGAAGGTCCCATTACGCATTTATTAGTAGGATAAGACATGAGTCAATCAATGCCGAGGAAGGGAGGTATAACAGGTGAATAATGTAGAACATACTTCAGAATGAATGGACCTAGTATGGTGAATAAATGGGCAGTGTGTCTGGGTTAAAACAAAATAATTTGCAGAGTATAGTGATTAAACATTAAAAAAAAAGGTGGGAGAAGGGACCAAGTTGGAAACTAAAAACCGCCAGGGTGAAGGGAAGAAGAGAGAGGACTGAAGCTGTGAAGGGTAATCAGGGAAAGAGCTCATAAGAGACAAATGAAGAGTAAAGAGAGGGAAAAATATAAGAACAAGAATAGCAACAGAGAGAGTAAGATATCAACAATACAAGAAGTTTTGAATAACTGTATTACTTTACTCCAGCCATTTGCTGCTTGCTGTGTGGGATACCCCCAATCCAGGAAAAATCACACAAAAAGCATGTATCAGAGAAATATTCTGTATCACCCACAGGGAGGAAAACACTAATTATTGGAAGATACAAATCTCTTTATGACAAGTGATGGCAACATTTTTTCATTCTTATTCAGAACAACTAACATTTACTGCAAAATATTGCTTCTGTCTGGCTGCACATATACTTTAACTTTGTGAAATTACTGTGAAAACCATGGCAAGTGTGATAATGCAGCTGCCATTGTAAAATCATCACTACAGTAAAGGTGAAGAGTAAATTTATATTTACTAGTTCACATCAGTCTGATGGCTTCTCTGAGGGCTCTACCTGTGGCATGTAACACAGCAGCAGGTGGTTCTGCTTCCTAATTTCTCCCAAAGTCTCTGTTTCATGAGAATTAGATTGTTTTCAACAGTCTAATAGAAGGCTGGGACACAGATTTTAGTAAGCAGTCACCTTGCATAGATTCAAGAGAGACTGTATCAAGTATCAGATTGTGACCAGTCTCTGCTATCCAAACTCAATGACAGTCTATTTCAACCTTGTACAAAGAACAGCAGAAAAAAGGTTCAGAAGACCCTGGCTCATAACACCTGCTTAATTGTGCTTTTCTTATGCTCCCACCCTTATTATGTTGTTATACACACGCTCAACCAAATTATATTTCAATTAAGTCCCAGTCACATTTTTGTGGGTGAAAAACCCAGAGCATAAAAATGCAAAGACTTGTTAGGTCACAGTGAGCAAGAGGCAGAGCAAAGCAATCCAGCTGTTCTGGTATTACCCATCTGACCTCCTCAGCCCTTCTTCTGGGATATCCTGATAGATGAAAGAAATCATTATGGGCAGAGGTGGCAGTACAGCCTATTATTAAGGTAGCCCAGCCTGTTCCATTACTAAGTCACTTTAAAAAAAAAAATAATTCTAAGTCTTCCAAAATTCCATGTACAGACCATAATCTGTGATGCCTCATAGGCACCTGATTCATCATGACTCAAAGAAGGACAGCTTGACCAAGACATTCCTGAGACACAGTTCACTTTGTCTGACCTCCCCTATTTCCACCTTGCTTAACCAGTGGGTTAAGACAACCCTGTATATGCCTCAGAGCAAACTCATGACTTGAATCACAGCTCAAATGATATCAGTCACATGAGGCTTTTTCTAAGGAAGGCTATAGCCAGCTGGAACAGGTTTATTAAGCAACTGGTAGTAAGGACTAGCCTTATAGAAGAGTAGTTAATAAACACTCTTCAAAGCAATAGTAATACAAAAAACAGGCAAGAGGATTTTCCAAAGAGCCTGGCACAGTGGTTTAGAAATAAATGGAGCACACCAGTTGCTATGAAGTGTAAACTGAAGCCCTTGTCAGAAGCATGAAAAAGCCCTGAAGTTCTGTTACTACACACCCTCCAAATAGAGATGTTGTTACATATTGCAGAAAGTATCTGAGTATGTATTCTGTTCTCTTAAAAGATGAGTTTGATTTCTCCACCTGTCCTCTCCGCAACTTCACCCACCCAATAGTTAATAAGATACTCTTTATTTCCACTTCAGTACAACCAAACACATTCTCTGAGATACACACAGCAAGTAAAACTCTTAGGTCAGACACTAACCTAGAAGAAAAAATTGAATACTGATGAGATTCTCATTCATCAAGGCCTGTCCATTCTGTGCTGGCTCAGCCACTCTAAAAGAAATTTTTAACCCTATAACAAAAGACCATAAACAGACTTGCTGAGACTTTTTTTCCTTAAACTTGTTTATCAGAAGGAGAAAAAAAAACTAAGATATTATCATGAGAATGAAATGCTTCATTACCAAGCACATTATCTAAAAGAAAAGGACAAAATTCCTAATGAAACAGAGAAAATACCCCCTAGCTGCCTGGACAGGGGTCAGGTTTGTTCCCACCCCTGTCAGTTTCCTACAACAGTGATGAGATCCCTAGCCATCAGCTTCTTCATTTTTTGCTCTCTCTGTTTTTTCCAAAATATGTTTTTGAAATCTAAAAAAAAAGAAAATTCAGAATATAAAAACCATTTTGCATCTAATTACAATCACAACAGGGGGTTGTTTCTGACCCCTCTCCTAAAACCCAAGCATTTAACTTTGTATTTTAAATCTTCTAACAAAGTCTTTGTGTGTGAGAACAACTTCAATGGGACAAAATTCTGAGCAAGAGTATTATTTTATCTGTCCACTCACCTCTGTATTCAACTCAAAATTCAAATGAATTTTTTCTCCAGGTTGTATTTTAGCTACATCAAAGCGAACAGTCATAAGCTGATCATCCGGTGTAAAGGTATCCTCATCACAGACTGTCATCTCCAGGATGTTCTGAGGAGAGACACAGAGAAGGAGGTAAAATGTATATTCTGGGACTGCTGAGCCCCAAAGGAAGTTCTAGTAAGAGCGAACCTGCAGCCCTCATGTTGTTCAATGTGGACAGACTCCTGAGACAGTGTGGAGCTCAGCTCACAGCCCCTGCAGCTCAGACTGCAAAGTCAGGGACTAACCTTAGTAGAGGAAAGTTATCAGATCTGGCAATGAACAAGAGGTCAAAAGACAGGCATCATTAAGTGACATGCATGATGGTAACACGCACTGGACAGAACATTACACATGCTGTTTATCAGATTCTATGTGGATTCACAGTTACCACCTTGAGAAATTTTGACATTTCAGCAGGAAGTATTAAAACGTATTAAAAAATCTTAGCCCTTTGCAAATAGAAGTTAAAGTGCATGAACAAATTCTTTTAACTGGATTTCAGTTGTAGGGATTTCCCTTGCAGTCCCTCAGGGCTCAGACTACCCATAGCAGCATGAGAAGATGCAGCACTACTATGCCATGAGATGCTGACCCTCTGTCTAGGCCTTGTATCACTTGCACTCTGACTGCTCATCTGTTTCTGCTAACCCTACAAACATTTTAACACTTTTTTGCAACTGTTCTGGGACAGAAAGAAGCATTCAACTTTATTCCAAATGTTCCATAACATTCTGAGCTTACACTCATTTTTCCTGTTACCATCCTATTCCTCAGTGTACCTGAGTTCAAGCTGTGTGAGCCTCAAGGCTCTCATAAAGAGCCTGCACGCAGCAGGTGAAGATGCCCCCTTTAGAAAGCACCTGCTCCGTGTCACAGCCACAGATCCCACCTTTACTTCACTTTGTATCACGAAGTGGAAAGTTTCGTTCCAGACAGGATTTCTGCAGTTGCGTACAGTTCTTGTCCGAGCCTCCTGACATGAAGCTGTTGGCAGCCACAGCTTGACATAGCAATCAGTTTGGCTCCCTGTGTTAACAAAAAGTTGCTTGATTAGTACAGCAGTACTCTGTTATTATTTCTTTTGCCCAATCAGGGATAGAAAGGATTAACCTCTGAGAAGTCCTAAATACTTCATTAGATCCAAAGGAAGATATTCTGGGGTTAGAGCTATTTAACTTTTCTGTTTACATTTATTTCAGTTCCAAACAAAAGCCAATTTAAACCACTAATTGTATTTTTATAACAAAAGCCAAAGTAAATCTTTTTAAAATAAAATTAAGAATTTAGTTTGGGGGATTTTTTGGACCTAGTTCTAGTTGTAATGCACAAGTCATCCACAACGATATAGCAATGAAGACACAAATACGGCAGCACGCAACACAATGACTGATTATTCCTGTGTCTTTCACAAAGATGCCCCTTTCAGAAGGAAAATGGGAAAACTGTGGATAAAGGGGCACTGAAGATTTAGGAGAAAGGGAAATATCACAGAGAAGCTAGTTAAGGGAAGGATGACTTTTTTCCCCAACACCGAACTTCTATTTCATCTCTGTTGTTAACTGTTTCCTAGATTATTTCGAGTTTAAATGAAAATTAAAACAGATACAACTTCTTCAGCCAAAAAAAAATGAGATATTATTGTAATCCAAGCAACATGTGCCCAAGAGCATTAAAATCAGATGGCAGTAATTTTCTTGCTCACCTATAAGCAGACCACCAGTGATACTTACACAGATCTGCTTTGCGGACATTTCTCATGCTTATAATTGTCACACTAAGCCAGCACAACTGAGGTTCTTCCGGCTGCAGAACAACAAAAAAAATGCCTCAATTGTTAGCAATATTAGCAAATAACTCAGATGTAAATAACATAGCCTATTCCATAGCATCACAAAGGTCATTCTGTCATTAATGCAGTGAATATGCTATTATTTTAACTATTTGAAACATTTTCTGAGAAGAAATACTTTCTTTTGATTTGACATCATATTATGTCATAATCCAGTTATGTTTAAGATTCAGTGGTCTAAAGATCTAGGTTTTGGAGGTTAAGTTTTCATGCAAGGAGTAGGAAGAAATATCACGAGATATCTTTCACAGAAAAAGTCATTCAGTAGTCGCCCATGTAAAGCCCAGCTACTTTAAACTACAGGGTTTGCTGCTTAAATTTCAGGCTGAGTGCAAAAGATTACAGCAAAGCACTGCCCGGTGTGCCAGCCTGGGGATCATGGGATGCCCTTGTTCCTCCAGCAGGGACTGCTGGCCATCTGCCACATAACATTTCAGCGGAACAGGACAAGACACCCTCCATATTAGAATGCCCTGGTCAAGATATCACTGCCACTGGCCAATCTGGCTGTGAGATATGTGATACCATAATGTTCTTCACTATACCAAAATACCTGACCCTTAAAACGAAATAAAGGACTGAAGCAGGGCAAGAATAATTCTAGAAGTGAACAGTCCGGTGTAGGAGTCCAAAACTCTTCAGTTATACCAGCACAACCCAGGTGAAATCAGAGGCTTCTTCCAGTTCACACAGAGGACAGTTCCCTATAAGGTAGTGTCATGGTTTAGCTTTTCAGTGCAAATTTGAACCTATGAAAGACTGAAGAAGCTGTATTGTTTTCTCTTTTTTGGCACTGTGTGACACTGAGTAAAGATAACCAGTCATTCATAGCTAGGGTCTTCAGTATTCAAAATGAAACCACATTAAAACAGCATGCAGAACTGATATATGTACATAAACCAGGGTTTGTTAGAAAACTAGAACTGAAGAAAGCAGGAATCACTAAACTTCAGAAGAATTTTTGGCAGCAGTGTTTCTGGAGACAGAGAATGAAAGGAATATACAATCCAAATTGCTGGAAGGTCAACTTTACATCCCAAATACAGAGGATTAATTTTTCATTCTCAGCTTTAGTACCACCCATATCCAGGAGTTTGGAGAAAATTCATTCATGAGATGGCTTAAGTACTAAGTAAGTATGCAGATATAAACCTAATTATTATTTTATAGCACTAGCAGTTAGTGAATTTGCTGTGCTCCCAGATCTATCAGAGAGTTAGCCTCATACCTTTGCACTGAATGCACCTGCGGAGAAGATTCAGGAAACTCAGGGGAAAAAAATATGTCATACAATTTTTATTTTTTGTTTAAGTTATTTAATATCTTTTCATCGAGACATTCCTCAGAAAACTGAATAATTTCTAAACTTATCCAGTATGTACCACATTCAGTACCTTCCAACAGATGAACTTTTACCAGTTCATCTTCATAAAAATTAGTGTTTAGAAAAGTGGCAGACACTGGAATAATCCATTTTATCTACTGATCTGCCTCCATAAAGCAAAGGAAAAACAATTTAAAGACTAAGCCTTGGGTGTTACGAGATACGACTACCATCATGTAATGATGCCACAATAAACCAAGGTTAAAATCCAGCTCTCCCAGTTCCTTGCCCAGCATTTAAACCACAAGTTCATTGCCTTCCCCACCCCTAAGTCATAGAGAATGTTTTGCACTCTAGAGAGCATACTCACAGAAGAAACAAATATTCCCTTAACTGTTTAAAAATATCACCTCTCACAGTAACAGTTAAACTTACGGAGAGACAGGAAACGCTCATGGAAGATTGCAGGTAGCACAGCCATCCTTTATACCCCACAGCATTGTCCCTGCAACTATACAGTACCTCATCTTCAGTGCTGCATGGTCTTTCACGATTCCTCCTCCTGATTCCAATCTTCCTGTGTGGGTTTGCTCGGATGAATCGATCCTGGGAACAAAGAGCCAAGAGAGGGGCCAGTAATAAAACCCAGCAGTCATTTTCAGCTTCTACTCAGATACACCATGGCAGTATCAGGGTGCCCTACCATTTCTGCTCTTCATGATGGGATACATCTCCATCTCACCAAGAGCGTCTATCTGCTGCTTTTACTAATAAATTTGCCCACTGTAGATGCATTTTACGTTTAAGGATCAAAAATCCCCAAGCATTTGCTTTTCATGAATCTCAGCCAAGACACTCAAACGGATCCTCCTGCCCCTGATTTTCTCTTACCAAAGGGGAATAGGCTGATGATCCCATTTTCTTTGCTTCATAAAAGGCAACACTAATGCTCCAGTCCGTATGCCTCCCAACCGGTAGATGCTCCTGGACCACAGTATTTTCCAACCAACTGTGGCTGGGAAGAAGAGCTGTATAGATTGAGTCACGGCTCCACCTCCCACTGATTTCAAAAGCAGAAATGATGCACTTGTTCTGTGCCACACAAAGACTTGGTTTTTTTTTTTTTTCACAACACAGTAATTTGGGGAAAAGAAGGAGGGTGGTCAAACATTGTATCATAGGCTAATCCCAAAATAAAGTAGTCATCCACTACTGTAAGGTCTGAAAAACCACACACAGAGGGATATCCTGGGGCAGTTGCAACCCTCACAAACTAGAAAGGACCTAACAGAACATTGTAAGTACTGATATCTACTGTTACCTTCTATAGTCCTAAAATCTATACCTGGACCTCAACAGCATAGAGCAATCTGGACATTCAAACAGCAGCATTCCAGCTCCCACCAACTTTTCTAGTCAGATGCACAACTGCAAGGGTTTTCACCAAGTTCACTTACAAATTTCAGCCACAACATGAAGGCTGGCTCTCAGTCAGTGGCAAATAGCTAAAGCAAATAGCTTGTTGCTTTTTTTCCATTCCTGTTACATATGGAATGTTAAGGGTTCAGCAGAGGCAGAAGGATCTTTTGTTATTGAAATGTTTTTAGTTATAGTGTTGCCTTCAATTAAATTATGTTGGAAACTCATATAAGCTTTAACACGAAGAACAGCGTACAATTTTTTTTCTGAAATATTTAAACATCCTTGTTAAAATTGTCAAGTCTGATTTATTTTTAATTATAGAATAATTTCCCACTATTTTTCTGTAAGAGCACTCAATATATAAAAATGAAAGTACCTAGTACTACCACTAAAATACAAAAAAACAAAGCCAGCTATTGCATTAAATATTATTAAAATCACTAAAAGCAGTAGTTATTCAGTAGTGAGAAATAGCAGTTGAAAGAAGTTTTTTTTAGAACTCATTTCTTATTTTTTGGAATTCCCAAGTTTCTAAGTCAGATTGAAAACCCTTTTTAGAAACAGTAAGACTTATTATAAAAAAATAAAAATCTGATTTTTCAACCATTTCTAATGAAAGTATCTGAGTACTCAAACTGTCCTGTAGAGAAGAGCTACCTTAGATAAAGTTTCAAATGATCTTTATATTTAGTCTGGTATTTCATAGACTCAGGCATTTAATACATAAATGTTTCTGCTTTCAGTTGTATGCAAAAAAAGTGTGATGAGTTCCCACCTACAGTTTTTTTGCTGGCTTGTTTTTTTTATTATTTTGTGGAACAGTCTTATTACAATACAGACCTATTTTCCTTTGATTATATCGATAATGTTTTTGAAGTAACATTCTCTAATTTGAAACAAGCAATTCAGCTCACAGGGTTACAAGAGACAGCACAATAACCACCACATCACCTAACTCAGGCTCTGAAGTCTTTTCATGTTTGATGACAGTGGATTCTCTTCAGCTCTTGAGAGTAAAAGTTAGTCATCCAGTTAGATAATACGGCATGCTCCCTGCTCAACTTGCACACCCTTTCCACAATATCCACATTTGTGCCTTTTATGGATTCCATAAATTAAATTAAGCAATATCAACTGCTGAAGCCACTGTGTCACTACACTACGCGTACTTATTCTGTATATAACGAGAAAAAAGAAATCCGGCTAAACAGCTCTCCCATCCGAAAGCAGATGTAGCCCAGCCATAGTAGGAAATCACATGATAATAAGATCTTGTGCATCACAAACCACTGTGCAGGTGAGTCAGTCAGGAAGCCATGGGCCAGGAGACAATACAGTATTTCACCAATACCATTATAACAACAGAAGCCCTCAGCAGTGCTAGGTATATGGTGATACGAGGTCTGGAGACACACAGACACTTGAACTGGGCCACATAACTTGCAGCAGGGAGCCTGGGGTGGCAGAGGAGCAGTGCACTTGCAGCAGAACCAGCATAGGCTCTGCAGCCTCTTGAGAGGCAGCTGCAAGAGCTGGAGGTGCCCATTTACCTCCAAGACCCCAAATCAATTTTGACACAGGCTCAGAATCACTTTCCTCTCACAGTAATTTGAAATAGCTAGTCAAGGATTTCTCCAAATTCTCACAGGGTTTCTACAGCTAATATTTAACATCAAATATAAGGCAAAGGGGGAAAAGCTTTCAGAGGCTGGCTCACAAGCCTCGCAAAACTTCTGAGAGAAAGGCTGTGACAGAGACAGAGACCTCTTGATCTGAGCACCAAAGCACCAATGCAGTCATAGGGTCCAACTTAATTTCTAAAAATACTAGTGTTTTTGTTCTTCATAACCCTATAAACAAAAGCTATTGGGCACCATCTCTAAATATCAGGCTTCATTTACATGACCCAAATAAGCCACCCCAAAACTGAATAACTCATAATCCTTTTTGACCTAGATTCTGACAAAATCTGAAGAGACAGTGATTGAAATATGTAAGAAATTCAGTCTTCATGCAATTTTCAGGGTAAGGCATTTGGGTAAAATCAAGAACAGGAAACATTAAGCTGCATTTCCTACTTTGATAATACAGAAAATTCCACCTGAAACATCTTTCTTGCAGGACAACAACAAACTCTTTGACTTAATATTGTCTGCTGCACATAAGCTGCACAACTGTACTCAAACCCTGTTAAAGTTTTGTTCTAATATATGATTCAGTATGGACAGAAAAAAATATTCAGACTCACATTGCAAATTTAGGCCTTATTTACAGAACAGTTGCGTCAATTTTCTCAGGTTGTTTCATAAGGGTGTCAAAACAGTCTGAGGTGAGTTGACACAAGCGACAATAACAACAAATGCACAAGCTGCTTTGTGTTACTGCTGAGGAGACAACTCCCAAGGACTGAATTATTCAAATCACTTTCAAACAGCACTACTGGGGTGACCCCAATCACTGCTGAGGGAATGTCCAATCTCAGTACCTAGAATCCACCTTCATCTTCAGCTCAGACCAGAAGATATCACCTCTTTATCACTGACTCATAGGAGATAGGATGGTCCCACATTAGAGGCTCTAAAGTTAGGTCCACACCACCAGTCAAGCACATGATTGTGGGCATGGGTTAACAGCCTCCAGGCAATGGAATTTTTCATACTCCTAAAGCAAAAGAAGAAAAGACTTCAAGACTTCTTCAGTGCTTGTTCTTTATCGGCACTCACTGTTACTACTTTTTTAATTACAGCTGTGGGCTTTTTCTATAAAGATATGGGAAGACAGAGGTAAATATTGAGTATGAGTTTGTAACTGCGTCTGGGCCATCATCCGTAGTTAATGAAGAGAAACAGGCTAAAATGTTCTCTGGTAGCACACAAGGGGTGAACTGGTCTTTGGAAGTGCTCAGCTCTCTCCAGTGACTATGATTATCATCCTACACCATTCTGACACTTTAGATATTTACCTACAATTAGAAGTTTGGTTCCTTCCCATTTTTTTTTTTTTCTTGGAAAGCACTTGTACACAGTGCAGCAAAGGAAGGCAGCTAGTAGGTTTATGGAGTATTTAAAAATGCCCATTAACAATGTCCATGATGTCCTAACTATTTATATACTTTATCTGGACTCTTCTTCATGCGTGGGTGGCAGTGTGCACAGGCAACCAAGAAGGCCAATGGCATCCTGGCTTGCATCAGACATAGTGTGGCCAGCAGGATCAGGGAAGTGATCATCCCCTTATACTCAGCACTGGTGAGACTTCACCTTGAGTTTTGGGCCCCTCACTACAAGAAAGATACTGAGGTGCTGGAGCATGTCCAGAGAAAGGCAATGAACCTTGTGAAGAGCCTAGAGCACAAGTCTCATGAGGAATTGCTGAGGGAGCTGGCGTTGTTTAGCCTGGAGAAAAGCAGACTCAGTGGGGGACCTTATCAGGTCTTCATCCTGGAACGTGGTCAAGCAACCCAACAGGACAATGTCCAACTTGAAAACCTATCAGTGGTGGGCCAAGAGGGGACCCAGGTGCTGCTTTTGGTATTGAATTATAGGAAAACCAGTCTGGTTTATCAACTCCAAATCAACATGCTGGTAGTGAGGCAAAGATTTGGCAGATAAGCTGCTAAGCTGACCTGCAAACACGTGACTGACAGCCAATCACTTTATACTACAGAAGTCCAGTCCACTCCCATACAATCAGATTCTTCTAAAATACTCTTCTATATGAATGTGTGGAAATTCTACCTAAAATGGGGATGCCCCTTCAAGGATACTCCTCGAGGTTAAGAGAAAGAAATCTGCCCATAAGCATTAGTATGGTGACATCAAATTTCTACTTAAAAATTGTTTCTTTTTGCTAGCTTTAACATAATTGTTTCAATATAATTGTTTTGACATAGTGCACTATACTATACACTAGTAGTAGTTTTTCCTTCTTATATTGTGTAGTAAATAATTCTGATTACAATGTTTTGTCTGATAATTTGTCATAATAAATAATTCATTTTATATAAATATTCCCAGTTTTGCCATCTTTAAACCCATGGGACAAAATCGTACTTCAAACTACTGACAAACACTGGGGCTAAGATTGGATCCAATGCACCTAAGCTCCTCTCTGAGAAGGAGTTTAGAAAGCAAGGATGTCCCTTCTGCACCTGGTGACTCAATGGGGGGGCTTCTCCAGTAAACTTTGTCTAAAGCCCCACTCTGACCCACAATAAAACTCCCACAAGCAGAGTGATGCCCAGCCAGTCTCAGAGCAACAACCACCTTGGAATGCTCCACTCTCAAGCAAAGACAGACATCAAGACTAGAGAATGTGTTGACACACCTGAAGAGTCAGGTTATCCATTTGACTTGAGAACAAGTCCTTCCCAACACTGAAGAATTTTCCTGGTGATAACAGTTAGAGGAATGCAGATAAGATCTATGAAAAATATCTAATGAAAAGAAAACTGCTCTGAAATAATAAACATCAATAATGTTTTGGCTTAAAACCAACCTTAGATATCCAACGCAAAACAGAGAAAAAATACAGTTTTAGATTGGAGAAGTTTTTTATCCATGTCTGCAGTGAAATGATATATCACATCCCCCAAAACCTTCTGCTTTAGGTCAGAATGAAGAAATACATTGCTCAGGAAGATTCAAGATTTCAGTTATTGGTACATTTCTTTCATTCAAAGGCCATGCAAAAAGCCTGCAGTATCTGATCTGTTATTCTGGATATTGTACTTGTAAGAAGCAGCTTGTCAAAATTATCCTTACAGTGCATCATATTCATCTCCTTAGACAAAGAGCAGCTGCCAGTGAGAGGTATCACTCCTTATGCCCACACCTGCACAACTGTGCTCTGCTTCTACAAAAGGGAGAAGAAAACATTCCTACTAGAAAAGTTTCAGACTTCAAATTCGTTGCATAACTGGCATCAGTCTTGACAGAACGTCTGCCTGTGACTGTTACAGGCAGTGCTTTATAAATGGATACTCAGTGGAAAAAAATTTTTTTAAAACAATAACCTCACAAGTTGTGCTCCAGAAGTCATCAAAAGGACAAGGAGATTCTCATGCTTATCTCCCTCAGAAGCAGTGGGTGATGGCTGCTGATGAAATACATAGCATCTGTAAGGCAGAGTTGTTTTCTGCTGGTATCAGTTGATCAGGGAGCAAGTCCAGCTGTCAGTCAGGAAAGCAGACATTCACTAGCCGAGTATTTGAAGGGTTTGATCTGTACCTATCTTCTTCATGCGAGGCAATTAAGAGATTTCAACCCTCCAGATACAAGGAGCCATGAATGCCTGTGTCCATCACTGTCTCTTCACCCCACTCTAGAATAATTCCTTGGAGTGAAAAATAGGCTTTGATTTATTAAACCCATTTAAATTTTACCACTGGAATACATGCCATAAAAGGAGGACTTAAAGAAAAGAATTCAGATATTCAGATAAACTCCAGTAGTCTAACAATTCTCCCTTGCAAAAAAAGCAAAAGCCATGGAGAATTTCCAAAATACCACAGATTTTCCCATGATTCCACTGAGCAATATTAAGTGTTCAGTAGAATCATAAGTTCGTATGGGATCTTAACAGATAATGACATTTTACCTTTTCTGTGGCATTTAAAGAATGACACATTAGACTAATGAACTCATCCAATAGCAAAAGTGCATATTTTCTTCATTTGTTAAAGGATTATCACACTTCAGTCCCAGATCAGCCAGAATTTACTTGAAGTCACATAACATCTCAATTTTATTTTTCTTTTTAATAATTCTTGCAAGAATGCAAACCTCTACCTCTTTGATCCCCAAATGTTTCAGCTTCACAGAACTCAAGGAGACTAAAAACTGTTTTTGTCATTGGAGGAGCACCTGGAGTAGATACTCTGGACAAGCAGAAGTGTCGGACCTCCAAACAGAAAGCAGGATCTCCAGGACTGTGCCGAGGGTGAAGCTCGGGTGCAGGTACCCAGGTGTGGTACTCCCCATTGACAGAGTGCCACCTAAGGGCTGACTGTAGGAAGAGAAAGAGCACACAGAAACAATAGGGATTTACATGGCCTCAGAAATCCTACTGAATTACTTAAATA
The DNA here is from genome assembly GCA_013399855.1 of Oxyruncus cristatus. Taxonomy (NCBI): domain Eukaryota; kingdom Metazoa; phylum Chordata; class Aves; order Passeriformes; family Cotingidae; genus Oxyruncus; species Oxyruncus cristatus. Next base: position 740,463 of record VXAY01005700.1, read on the forward strand.
ATTCATGAGGCAATTTCAGAATCAGTGATCTGGAAAAAAATTGGCAAGCAGTGGATTCATCAGCATTTCAGAACAGTGACCAAATAATAAATACCCCAAAAGATTCATATAGAACATAGACAACAAGCAGAGCTGACTTCCATTTCCTGATGTGTAATATGAATTCTACAGGACAGGGACATCCACATGTACCTCCAAGTATCATCGAATCCTAGAATGACTTCGGTTGAACCAGAATACATGTTTTTCTGATTTTTTTTACCTTCATTTCTTCCTGACACACTGCTTAAATACTGTTGACACATTATAAATGAACCTATGGTGCGACATTTTCCTTAAAGCATCATATACATCATTATGCAGTAATGGTTCCACAGTGAAGTCCAAGGTGAAATTTGCAGATAAAACATGCTTAAACTTGCCATGTTTCACAATGGAGTAATGAATGCAGCTGTCCAAATGCCATTTTCTAGCATACCTCATTACAAAACATAGGTTAACTTCTGCAAGCAAAGCATTGACAAAGCACTTGAAAACTGCAGTCCCATCCACTCTGAAGCTACTTCTCTGCCAAGCTTCTCATTTCCAGCTCTGCTTTTCAACTTCTCAGATTTTCTAACAGGAAAAACCAACCAAGCAAACAAAAACCACATACACACACACACACACACACACACACAAAAAAAAAACCAAAACAAAAAACAAAAAAAAAACAAAAAAACAAACAAAAAAAACAACAACAACAACAACACCAAAAAACCCCCCACAAACAAACAAACAAACAAAAAAAAAACCAGAAAAAAAAAACAAACAAAAAAACAAGTTGGGAAATAATCTTAACAGCAGGGAAGCTCCATTGCTCTACCACATGAGTGATTGGCTCTGAGGTGGAATGCTAAAGGAAGAATATCCCCGCACCCTACATTTCAATAATGGATATGTCTGCAATAAGTCTGCTAACTCTGACTAGGGCACAACAATGCTACAGTTGTACAGTGGTTGCCTTACATGTAGCCCCTTTCCAGTAAGAACCCTTAGCAGTGGAGATGGAAAAGAATGTATTGAAAAGGTACAGGGACTGGTTAACCCCTCAGCAATACTGCAGAAACCTACTTTAATTTCTACTTGTCACAAATTAGAAGGAAATGCTTGTGATGGTCAAATTGGGCAGGGACAGTAACCATAATTAGCCTTTTACAGAGATATTTTTCCCCCACTGGGGTTATGTAATGATTTGTTTGTTTGTTTTAAAGCTGAAGGTTGTATGTAAAATTGAATTACCCATCCTATTGCAGGACTTTTGTTTTTCTGGGAGAAAATAGTTTGAACTTTTGTCCATAATTTTCTGATCAGCTTTTAATGTCCTCTGAATTATCACACCTAGTTAATCAAGCTTTGCAGTATTATGTGTTTACCCTTAAGGTAAATTCAGCCTGATATTTACATCAACACCCTTGGTTGAAAGCACATGAGGCATGAATCATAGTCTCTGTGGAATTTTTAACACAATTTCTGGTTTGTAGGACATTATACAACTCTTAGCACACCTGACCTGACTTAACTGTGATGGTCAGCAGCCCAACAAACAGTTCAGAAAGAAAAAAATCTGAAAACCAAGTCAAAACGAACAAGCAAAACTCCAAACAAACAAAATTGAACCACAACCCAAAAACCAAACATCACGCACGCTCTTGAGCTTAACTGCAACCATGGATAAAAAAGTGCAATAGTCAAAATCATAGGCATGATTACACACCCACAGAACTGGAACAATTTTTGCAGTTAATAATTTACAAAACTTAGAATTTGCCACAGAATGTTTCCCATGTCTGTGCTGTATTGCTAACCATAATTCAATTGCCCTGAAACTGAAAGATCCTTCTGTCACTGCAGGAAGAAAGGTAGTAACAAATAGCATTTTATGGCATGCTAAATACAACAATCTACTCTTGCAACAGGCTCTTGAAGTTACTCTTCCTGTAGCTCAAGGTCTTGTCTGATGATATTTCAAGATTATAAATACAGCAGGTGATGCCTTGTTGAGGAGTAGATGGAAAGTCATAGCAGTGTCATTTAAGAGGGCACTACTCCCTTTAATGCATTTGAAAAATGTGATGGGTATGAAAAAGCACAAAGGTATGCGAGCCGGTGCTAAAGCACAGACTGTACTTCAGCTCCTGCAGTAGTTTTTATTTTAAGGAGAAAACAGTACAGGTTCCCATTGCTTATATAGAGCCTAGGGAGATATTAGCATTTCTCTTCCTACCAGTTGCTAAGCTCTGATCACAAAGAGATGTGTGACAGTGGAACACTTCTTAATAATGTTGACTTACCTTTGTATAAATCATTTCTTCTATCAGTTCATCAGCTTCTACTTTAGATGTCCACCAATAAGTTAGCCTAACCATTGTCAAGTATTTCACAGATTTCACAAAACTCTGAAACATCCTTTTCATGTTCAGCCTAAGTTTATTCCTTAACATATTTTTTCTCACACCAACATTGGCCTTCTAGATTTATATCCCTTCTCTAGATTGCTTTCATGAAGAGCAGACAGGTCCACTCTCAATTGTTCCTGTGAGAAGCAAATTAACCTGCAGTTATCTGGTATCATCTCAAATGGTGGGATTTCCTTTTCCCACAAGGACTTCTTCATCCATGCATCTGTTATGAGTTAATTTTCCTCAAATATGGGTGACCAATCAATATGCATTGTCCTACATAAGCCACTACTAGATCTTTATTCAACAGTGTTAGTGTTTCCCTTTTTCCACTGGAAATGTTTCAACCTCCAACACCTCTGAATCTCATCACCTTTTTTAAAGCCAAGTCATATCAATATCAAGTTGTGATTAGATACTTCTTCCTGTAATTGTTTTTTTCCCTTTTAAGATGTTGATTAAAGTGTCTTACCTGGCAACTGAACACAAATGTGTGATTAAAAGCTGAGCCTGCTGCCGTATTTGCCACATCAAAAGCAATAGAGTTAGCAACACTTCCGTCCCAGCTTAAGATTTTTAGGTGCGATTCCAGAAATATTTTTCATCTACTGGAGTTGATAATACTGTAAAGACTTTGCCCAGCACTGTAAAGAAGTAAAGTTCAATGTGACAACATTGCTTGGCTCTAAATAAATTCCTTGGAGAAATGCAAAAATTTCTTCAACCCTATTCCAAAATACAGAACCCTTAAGACAACACCTCACCTTTTTTTCCCTGCTCCAGCATTTTCCCAGGCAATAGTTTTTCCAGGACATAGAGACCTTTACACTTCTGCTTCACAGAGCTGGCTTAAACACACACAATGACAGGCCACCAGTGGTTTGCCCTTCCTGCTACCCCTGTCACAGGATGCTGCACCCTCCTTCACCCTGGATCTCCTGTTTCTCCAGTGCTGCCCTGAGCAACTTAAAAAAGAAGCATACATTTTATCTTCACAGCATCATGGTGCTTGCATTTTAAGTTTCATTCCACTTGGAATCACTGCAGATACAATACGACCTATGTTTGGGAAGTGACTGGATATGCTGTCAGAAGATCTGCTGCCACAAAGCAGTTTGTCTTTGACACTTGAAGGGAAAACAAAAAAAGCAGATATTTTCATATGAAGTCATTGTTTTCTTAATAGAGTATGATATCCCATTAGCCATTTTATATTTTTCCTTCACTATCTCAGGCTTAAAAAATCCACAACAGATTTTATTATAAAAATCCTCCAAAGCATTTTATTTAAAAAAGCATAAGAATTGTTTCCTTACACAACAGCATCAACAATAAGTGAAATTAATTACAAAATCTTAGTTGCTAAGCACTGTAGCTGAAAAGAATCTTCAGCTAGAGAAGCTTATCAGCCACTTACAACATAACTTCGTCATCATCCGTGCAGGAAAAGAAATTATTATTATCATCATTATTGTGAATGAAAAATGGTCTTTGTCCATGACAATCCAGCAACCCCACAGAAGGAAGACTGTGTTGTCTGTAATACCTGTTGATCTGAGTAGGTGGTCTTGTAGGTGCAAACAGTATAGTCTTTTTCTAGGGTAATCATAGTTGATCAGAACAGAGAATGAAAGAGCTGGTTAATTCACTTAGTTCAAATTAAAACCAAAAGGTTTTTATAAACCCTTTTATAAATTATTCTGCTTTAGGAACAATTAAAGCAAGGTGATAGTGATTTGAGTATGAGTCAACAGAATTCACTGGCACAACTGCCAACTCTTACTAACATAGTAAAAAGTAAAGTTTTTGACCTTGAAAACTTTGTCACTTTCAATTTCTCAGTGGAAGTGGGTTTTCCCCACTTTTTAAGATTCTTTAGGAGGGAATTGGTATTATTTTGCTCATCCTTCCCTTGATCAGGTAGCCTGTAGTAAATGCTAACTATGAGGTTTCCTTTCTTGACTCAGCCTCCAGTTTTTGCCCACAAGCCTCTCAACCTGGTTGTCTTTATTTTTCAAAGACAGCTTTGTGTAATCAATCTATTTTTTACATGTTTAAGGTCTGTATGAAGAAATTCCATGAATTATGTATACTAATCCACGATATTGTCAACTGGATATTCCCTTACCCTTTGGAAACTCATTACCCTGGGAATGGTTGCCAAACCTTATTTTTCTGCATATCATCGCATGTGGTTGTGCCTGGCCCGAGGAGGGCAGGGATGGCTTGAAGCCAAAACTAAATCACCTGGAAGCCACATGCAACAAACCACAGAAGAATTACAGCCACAAAATGATAAAGAAGCTGGTGAACTCTCCACTGAGGGGCCAAGCCCCTCACAACCTTGGGCCTTAGTCCAAGTGCTGAGCCTAACACTAAACGCCCAATACTGGGGGATGGGCTAAACCCTGACAGTTTCCTATAAAATAAGTAGTTTAGTACTCCACCTTTCTTTAAATATTAACTTCCTGCCATATTTTGCTAGGTTTTTAAGGTTTTACAGATATGTAGAGAGAGAAAGAGAGAGATTTTCTTATTCTTTCCTTGTTCTCCATAGTTCAGAAATTTATTGGTTTATGGCAGACTTCAAAAACGTCTTTTAGCTAGAAGAGAGGATAAAGCAATCCTGAAGAGCCGTTACTTCTTGCACATAAATTAAGCTATTTCGGTGTGTAAATCCAAGCATATTTAAATGCTTATCACATACACAGATCATTCACTTTGAACATTTACAAGGAACTAGAATAAACAAAGTTAGGTTGCCACAGGACACGTACAAAAGTGCTGTAAAAAAAAAGTTGCTGTTACTTAGAATTCAGTTTTTCCACTTCTTTGACATCTTCAGTTGATTCCCAGAGTGCAGACAGCAACCCTTTGAGAACTGTATGATGGTGCAAACCCCTTGTCTCCACTTGCTGCTCTGACTGCTGACTCTGTCCCACTCACAGTTACCTCTTGTGTGCAAACGTAAGCCATGCATGTCTCACATCTTGTCTGCACTAGTCCAGTCTGCTCAGCTGGACTTAGGACCCACTGAGTAACAGCAAATGTGGTAATTCAGACAAGCTTCAGAGCACTGAATTTGTTTGGTTTCCTGTTAGGAGTCCCTTGATGCCCTGAGGCTGCACCAGCATCTTCTCAGAGCCCAAAGCCAACAGCAAGAAGAATTAGACAGAGCCTGAACTCCCCATAATAGCTCAGGTCAAGGACAACCACCTTACATCTGGCCTCATCATCTATTGGGAACTAAATGCAATCACCCTGGTTCACTGAACATTGTAGGACTTGGATTTTTACTCCAGTGTGGTTTAGACAGAGATCTTGAGCAACACATTTGAAGGAAAAGAAAGAAAATACACAAGACAGGTAAGTGCTCACAGAAGATGGAAGTCAGGATCAGAAGCTTGTGCCCATTTCTACAACAGTATTACCATACGAATTAAATCAGTTAAATTTTTAATACTATTCAGCATTAGCATTGCTGTACCTGCTTCAGTCATATATGGCCCTCAAGTGCTACATCCAAAATCTGTTCTTTTGGACAATCTGAGACACAGAGAAGGGCAGAGATAAGACAAACTGAAATCAGAGCCCAGGTAGCACTCTCAGGAGAACAGCAGTTCCAAGACTCTGCACACTCTAGAGAGTCAAATACAAAATATTTTACTTTCACAAGGATTATCTGAAGATACAGTTGCTTAAATGGTCCAAGCTCTCTTCACCAATCTTAAGGAAACTTTCCCGTCCAACAATCCAGGAGCCATTCTGGAAGTTGCACTTGTGTTAAATAATTTCTAACTTTTCTAATTTTTTTTTTTTATCAATGGTAGTGGATGGTTAAGTTTCTTTTTACAGACTCTTGTTTGCTTGATCTTTAAAGCACCGAACTTTTGAGTTCCTTTGGACTAGCTCTGATAAGCTTCAATAAACAAAGCCTGAGGGAGTTGAAGATTAGACATCTGGGATCTTAAATTTATGGTCCTTCAAAGACATGGTGGAGTAACCAGAAGATACAGAGGAAATTAACAATGACATTACAGCCTGAGAGTTGGAGAACATCTGTCTGAGGAAGAATTATAAGAGGACCAAAGAATGCGGACCAAATTAGCATTAAGGGTGAGAGATCAATAGGCAATAAAAGATAGAAAACTAATTAATGAAGAGAATTGTGTAACTTAGAACCAATGAACATTAATTTCTTTGTTTGCCAAATGTATAAATACATGAAAAGTCTTGAAAGGGACTTTCAAGCTAGAAGGCTAGAATGATTTGCTACATATCTCTGGTCAGAATAAAGTAATGCATGGCTCACTAACACTTAAAGGGTAGTGTTGGAGGGTTTCATTTCTTCCTGACAATTTTCAGTGACAGGTGCCACCAGAGATTTTAACTGCTGGGATCGAAGCCCCTTCACAATGAGCAGCTCCAGGGAGGCAATGGCTGTCCTGCTTGACTCCCTACAAAACCCACACTCAACACAATCAGAACAGATTTCCTTACTGGCTCAACACCAGGTTTCCCTTAGCAGATGTCTTGTTCCATACAGCAATTTATTCACAGTGTAGTAACACAGAAACAGCCAGAGCTGGTGCCTTCAAGGAGGGACCCTGAAGAAAGGACCCCCTGGGCTTTTTTATACCCTCAAAGTCTAAATGCATGAAAGTTTCAGCTCTTCCTGCCGAGCCCTCGGTTCCTGCTGTCTCTGAGTGTTCAGTCACCTGGCTGGGCCACAGGTCCCCGTGCCCTTTGTCATGCAAAGGGTCGGTGCCAGGTCACAGGCTCTTGTCTAGGGCTTCCTAAAATTCCAAAGTAGTTCATGTCCTGGAGGACACCACACTTGAAATAAAATTAGGATATGACAAAGACAGGTTAGTCTGCAGGCTATTTTTGGATACATCTTGTTTCCAGGCTAACATGCAGCTTGCATGCATACCTACTCCTGTAAAAGTATGGCAAGAGCAAGACTTAAACATCCATGTGCTTCCTCAGACAAAAAAAGCTGACTCATTCCTCCCATTATCAGGATTCCTTTCCCAATTGGCGCCCCTTTGTGAGAGAGCTCTAACCCTGGTATGCAGTATAAAAATACCAAAAAAAAAACTCCCAAAAAAACCAAACAGCAAACAAACCAAAACTTACCTGCTTCCCATTTCTTCTGAACGTTCCTTTGACTTAGGATGCCAGGCTGATTTCTCCTGAATAACTAGGCTTGAATTAAAATGCAATGAGAAAAGACACATTCCTCCTACAAGACAAGATGCATCTTAACAAGACTGAAGAACATATACCATAAATGCACAGACTTGGGGAAAACTCTCCTGCCACAACATGGAGTTTCAAATGAGGTGGCTACTTAAACATAAGTCTAGGAAACTAAAATTAACTGTTAGGACCCCATATCTGGTTCCAACAAAGAAGCGCTGCCACTGTGGAAAACCTTACAGAGAATCTGTGCCTTACATAACTGCTGTGCATTTTGAGTAGAAATTTTGGAGAAAAACATTTCACCTTCCCATCTATTAGGTAGTACCTAAATACCTATAACTTCACAGTATCCAAGCATCTCCAATTAGGAAAGAATCTTGAAAACAAAAATGTAGAAATAAATCAAACTATGCAGTTCAACTCAGAAAAGAAAAAAAAAAGTAAGAACTCATGAGGAACAAAAGAAATCCTACCTTACTACAAACAAACATTCAAAGTCATGGCAGGCTGAAAGGCATCTGAAACAAGAATGTTTGTAAACCTTATACAGAAAAAATATACAGAGGTCACTCAGCAAATATGACAGATGTCCAAATCCTACAGAGTGGGTAGCCACGCAGCACCAATTATAAAGGAAAATTATAACATTAAGTTGCTGTTCCTCTTATTCCAGCTTAAGTAAATAAGTGCTAAGGACATAAAGGTTACATCCTTCCAGATAAATTTGGTCACCCAGATGAAAGCACAATTTGAAATAGATCTAAGAAACAAATTTTGAGCCATGCTTCCTCAGACAGAAGTCTCACAATGAAAAGATTACTTTCTACTGCTGTGCAACACCAGCCTGACATGGACTCAGTAATTCATTATCCCACTGTCAGGTATCCTGATGCAATAAAAGAAACTATGTAATACAGTATTACATTGACTGTCTTGCTCACTTTTTATTGAAATAAGGAAAAATATATCAAGACAAGCGTTTCTAAGAAAAACTGTGAAAAGCATGTGAGAAAAACTAGTATTTATTAAAAGAGAAACACATTAAAAAAAATGTATCAAGAATCATCCTCCTCTATAAGCCTTTACATTCTTTCATAAGACAAATTTCCTGTCTCTGGTTTTCAAATACAGAATCAGTACATTCAAATCAGTGTAAAAGCCACAAAAGCAAAAAATCCTTCTTTGTCATTGTTTTGTATTACATATTCTCCAACTGCGTAATTCAGTCCTTTTCTCTGAGCTTTATGCAAAGTGAGGTAAAATTCTATCCCACAGCACTGCAGTACCCAACATTGTTTTATTCATTCACATTTGTAAGGTGTGCCTACCTTGACTATTGATGTTTCTAAAATATACAGACACACAAATTCCTCTAACAAAGGACTGGCTGAATTTAACACTGAAGTGTAAGGCAGAAAATATCTTATTCAAACCTTTTGAAGGAGCCTTCCTTCCTCTTATACACAAAGAGAAAGATGAGACTTATGGTACTTTCATCATCTCATGATGATCAAACTGTAGGAAGAAGCAACACAATCCCACAATGCGTTTTTAATTGTTAGGTATAAAAAAGCGAATATTTATTTCCTCAAAAACAAATTGTTCATGAAAATAAAATACTCAATATCGATTTTCTGGTAGACTAAAAGCCATTAAAATCCTTGAGAAGGGTAGGAAGGAAATATCACAAAGATCTTCGAAACTGTGAATGGCAAAAATAGAAAGCAAGTAATGACTGTTCAGTCTTGAAAGTATGCAGGCATTAGCCAGTAGCAAGTTGAAAGAAAATGGACAGATCTTTCTCAGTGTGTGTGTGTCTGTGTAATTACTTGCAAGATGATGTAAATTGTAAAAGTTCATGAAGGGAGGTTCAAAAAGCAACAGAGGTTCAAGTACAGAAGGAATCACTAACACACCTTTGACAAAAAGAGGTGCATGGCTCGGTGGAGTCTGGAACGTTATTCTCCAGATGCTGGAACTGTTTGAACAGACCTCACTAATCACCTGGCATCAGCCACTGTAAACTGAGATACTGGGCTAGGTGATTCCTTACTCTTCCCCACACAAGGAAGCAACATTCGTGTTGTATGGTACATCTCTTGAGTTTTCATCAGAGCACATTATCTGGAATGAATTTTCAGTGTCACACATGTACTACACCCTTGCCAGGAAGATAACTTCCAGCTATTCGTTTTCAGTATTCTGTCTTGAACCTCATGGCTTTTGTACACTGCAACCTCTCTGTATCCTCAGCTCTGGCAGCTGCTCATGTATTGGACTTATTGATGACCTTCTTCAACTTTCTCCTTTGCAGAGCCAAGTTCAGGGTTTTGAAGAGAGTGTCCTTGTTGTTCAGAACATTGTAGCGATTCACTTCCACCAACCTGCTGAAATCATATGGCTCAAAGGTGAAATTTAGTGTACGGTAAGGAGAATCCTTTGACTCAATGATGAAGTCACCAAGGGATTTCTCGTCTTCTGACTCACGTTCAACTCCTGCAACAAGCAATAAAAAAAAAAAAATCCCCCAGCCATGGTAAACTCATTCTATTTCAATTCTGCTAGCAGTATATCACAGATAATTCCATTGAACCTTAACTTTTTCCCCAAAACTCCTCTGCAGAGACTTCAGTTCCTTCCGAAGTATCTGGAAGCTGAAGGTAAAGTGCTATTAACCTATTTCCACTAGACTCCAAAATAGAGTACTGAAATACATTTTCATTGTGATAAACTGTTTAGTTCATCTACAATTATTATGCTTAAAATAGGAAATATAAAGCTCAATTCTTCCTGGAAGCACTGTTCTACACTAAAATAAAAGACACACCATGAGTTCAACTGCCCTTAGGATGTATAAACTCTTCAAAATATGGTAACTAATTTTTTTAGCACCCTACTACTTAAATTTAAATACCATCTTGAAAGGTGAACATTAAAGTAGTTTGCTAAAAACATTTTGCTTGTTGCTGTTAAAGAAATAACAGTCTTGAGTCACATTCAAGCCTAACAGTTTGAAACCCTTCATCATCGATGAGGAAATGCAGTCAGGGCCTGGCAATCATTACAGTATTAACACAGACAGCATTAAAAGTGTGCCTTACATCCCCCTTGCCTGCACCAGTCCTGCATGTTCTTTTCTGTTTTCCTACAGTTTTCTTCAGGATGCTGTTTTTCCCCTCACAGGAGGAAAAGGACATTGATTTTTGCCTGTCTCTTTTTAAAGGTAAATAGTTCCATGTTTCATCCTAGTGCTCTTGCCTGATAGACTTTACAGCCTAAATGAATCCCATCAATGCAGAAAGAATCATTTATCACTTATCTCACACTACAAGGGCATAGGCCATTTAACATGAGTTACATGATCTGACATACAGACTGGTACCCAACGCCTTACTGCTTAGTGGTTTACTCCTATTCAATAAACAAATGAACTCCTTATTTAATCCAATTATTAGTTCTTTCCTATATATTCAGAGTAACTAGAAGTAACAGAATCAGGTATTAGGGCAGAAAGGTTCAGAAAGAAGCAAAAATTTAGCCTGATTTTGATTCTTCCAGCCTTTAGATTTTATTTTTTTTGTCAGCCTCTTCTCCCACTCTCCCTTCCAAAAAACTAGTGGAAACTCATTCTGCCTTAAAGGTAAATAACAATTTAATAATTACAGGGTAATACTAAAAAAAATGAAAAGAGGAACACTGAACCCACTGAATTTTCCCCATCAACATACCCAAAGGATTGTTAGAAGAGCTCTTTAAGATAAAGCTCCCTTACCTGGAGCCTTGTATTTCTGGAAGGTGTCATTCACTAATGGGAAATGGACTACAATTGGAGCCTTTGGATTATTATCATCCACAAATACGTAACACTCCCTTGGCTTCTTTTCATCTTCCTCACTAAATTTGATTTTTGGAAAAGGAATGTCCCGCTCCTCACAATATTTCTGAGTCAGCTCTAAAACCTGTTGTCAAAGAATAAAAAAATAATTGCAATAGCATACCAGCTACACCTCTAAGATCATCTAACTACAATCCTCAAAGGGAAGAGACTTCGACCAAAAGATAGAAAAAGAAAAAGAAAAAAAAAAAGGAAAAAAAAGCAACAGAAACTCAGCTTCAAACCAGCAGAAACAATTTCTCTGGCTGGTGATATAGAAGAATGAAGACCAGAACTGAGAACTGCTACCAAGCATCCACAGGTTGCAGCTGAAATTTTTTATGTTTTGCTACTCCAAATCTACTCACCTTGATTTTTCTGCACTTAAAAATTAACACTTTTATATACAGAAAATAACTTGTTTGCATGAAGAAAATCATCAATAACCACTTTTCCTTTAGAAGTGTATATCTAAGTAACAAGGATCTTATGAGCCAAACAAATACTCTTATTTTATGTAACAATCTAGTTAGGCTTCTGAAAATTTTTGAATCTTATTACAGTTGTCAACTTTCTATCTCTTCGTGACCTTCACAGGAAAAAGCATAGCAAAATAATGTTTGAAATGTCTTTTCCTATGAAGACAGGCTGAGAGTTAGGACTGTTCAGCCTGGAGAATAGAAGGGTCTGAGAAGACCCTATAGCATCTTCCAGTACAAAAGAGGGCTTACAAGAAGGTTGGAGGAGGACTTTTCACAAGGCCATGTAATGATAGGACAAGGGGGAATGCCTTTAGACTGAAAGAGTGTAGGTTTAGATATTAGGAAGAAATTCTTTATTCAGAGGGTGGTGAGGCACTGTAACAGGTTGCCCAGAAAGGTTGTGGACTCACACCCCTGGAGGTGTTAAAGACCAGGTTGGATGGGGCTTTAAGCAGCCTGGTCCAGTGGAAGGTGTCCCTGCCCATGGCAAATGGGTTGGAGCTAAGTGATCTTTAAGGTCCCTTTTAACCCATGTTATTCTATGATTCCATGAAAGATGCAGGGATTTATTTTAATTCATTTGTTAATTAGAGTGTATATTCAATAGCAATTGATCTGCTGCCATTTTGAATACGATTCGATGCTTTTATGTTCATGTAATAATGTTCTGTTACATCTCTCACCTCAAATGGAGCTTCCCAGGAGAAATTGAATGACAAGATAACATCCACATCCCTCTCTGGCTGAAGTACCAAAGGAAAGGGAGAGTTGATAGAAAAGCCACCATCCACTAAATACAAGCTCTCTTCCATGGGGGTCAGCTGGTTGGGAAATGCATCCAGATGAGTATCTGTAAGACACTCCAAGTAACACAAGTAACTATATTGGTTCATTACACACCTCTCAGTAAAAGCAGTAAACAAAGCTTATGTTAGTAAGAAGAAAAAAGACATTCCAACATGCACCTTCATCTGAGGTTGACCCGTGAAGTCTCATGATGAGCTTGCCTTATATGACAGAACAAACACAGTGGATCAAATTTTTTACTATGCTGTAAGAAGGAGTATACTCCCTGACTTCAGTGGAACAAAGTCAAGTTCACTTATGTTCTGTGACACTGACAAAGTATAAACACACTATTTAATATCCCAGATACATATAGACTCATTTACCTCTCCAAGTCACAAATTTCTTGATGTTAACATAATCTTTATGAAGATACAATCCCTTCATGAAGTTGAAGGTTTCTCCACATGTGACCCGGGACTTGAAGAAATCCTGAAAAATCTGTAGCAAGGGGCCCCCAGGTATAACCAAGCGAGTCTTCAGTCGTGCTGGGTCTCGGAAATGGAATCTTCGGCAGTCATCTGCAGAAGTCACAGAAGGATGCAGAACACAAACAAAATGCTTGTCCAGCTCCAATATTTCAATCAGACCTTTTTCTATAATATTTAACCAGCTGTCCTAGGGCTGAATTTGTCCTCCAATAAGAGTATTGTAACGAAATTTAAAATGAGCTGCATATGCCATAGTTGGATCATTTACTTGCCCTGCTTAACGGGAATAGCATTACTCATAAACCACTGCTCATATGAATTTCAAACCAACACAAAGAAACCCTTGTTATCAAGTGACAACCACTTCTGTCACATAAGACAGGATCAGTCAAGTGCACACAGCAGCATTTATAGTTACACAACAACAAAAAGGGTGGGGTGGGGGGCCAACTACGGCTGCAGACACAGAGAAGAAAAAAATCTCTTTTTCCATTAGTTACTATAAGGCTATAACTATGCACAGGAATAACTTTCAACCTTTAAAACACTTCCTTTTCACTGCTAGGGGGGCAATGTATAAATGGAGATCAGTGCATAAACATACAAATAGCTTATCAAAAATTACAAAAAGCAGGACAAGTGGGAAACTGAAAGCCTTTTTTCCAACTCCTGCTTAGCAGTCCAGCTTCTATTCTTCCTCTTCTCATGATTACAACTCTTGCACTGCAATATGTCTTTGAGACAGCTCCCAGAACTAGCCCAAATCTATAGTCCAAGTCAGACACAATTTTTTTTAAAAAGAAGAAAAATGTAAAAATGTCATTCCTCTCTTCACTATATGTGTGAACAAAGGGAATAACACATGGTAAAAGAGAGATCTGTCCAAATCCATCCTTAATGCTAACTCTTGAAAACACACACAGCACATTTTTGAGTTATATTATTGTGATTATTCCAAAACCAGCAATCTTTTGAAAAATCCAGCTATTTTCATGTATGCTCTTACCTACAACTTTGATAACATCTTTGAAAGAATCTAGAAAGCTCAGTCCTATACCAACCACCTTCAGGCAGATGTCATCCAAGCTTGCTGCAAAAGCACTGCCCCAGATTCCTGCAGGAAACATGTGGAAGAATTTAGTATTCAAAAGGCTTTACACTGTGTAACCAAAAGGTCTATAATTCCATTGCCATTTATCCTGGGAGAAGGCTGTCACTTGTTCCCTACTATTCTAACAGGTGATGTTTGAGTTAATCGTGTGACAAATTCTGATGTAATAATATAATGCACAAATTTTTCCTAGAGAAAAACATGGAAAAGACAGCAAGGAAACAGGAAGACCTACAGCAGACATTTTGGACAGGCAGCTCATAACAGAGTAATCTTGCAGACTCAGGACATCAGACTGTAATATTATGAACCAACACCTAAAACTTTGGAGAAAGACTTGACATTTTTTACTTCAAGTTCTTTAGCAAGGGACAAAAAGGCATGGACTTGAGTCCTGAAAGCAGAGTGGTTCCTTTCCATCTCCTCATTTTAATCACTATCATGAGATCATACCTTGTAGAAAACAAATCCTGGGCTCTGGATGTTTCTGGACAAGCCGTCCCATGAAGAACTCACTGTCAAAGTCCTCTGTTCTGACAAAAGCTCCGTATTTGCGAAATCCAACTTCATAGGGAGTGAACTCACACCATTCTAAGAACAAGTCGGCAGGATATTTACTCATCTCAGAAGAAACATAAGTGGAAATATTTATCTGGTGTTGTTCACACAAGGGAGAGAAAAGGGAGTTTTCCTCCACTCTTCATGATCACTATGCATTTCCCTGCCTCTTTTCTCAGTAAGCGCCTATCTATTATTAACAAAAAAAATCATCTATTATTAACAAAAAACTCTTGTATAGGCTTTTATCCCATCTTGTTCCATCTTGAGTTTGCCACTACAGAAACAAGCCGCCTATTTTACTTTTACTTTAAACCATTTTGATGGCTCCCTTTTCCATCCCTAAAGGAAGCTACTTCATTTTTCTCAGCTTTTCTTCACACTACATACCATCTCTCAGAAACTACTACAAGTACTAACTTGAAAACTCGACTGACCCTCTGTGTCAGTCTTCATTGTCTGCCTATCAAAGTCATCATTGTCTGTCCCCTTGTGCCTGAAAGATTTTCACACATAGCTGAAAGGTAACCAGAAAGATCATCAAGTCCAACTCCTGGCCCTGCACAGAACAATCCAAAAAAACACAGCATGTGTCTGAAAGCATTACCCAAATGCTTCCTGAACTCTGGCAGGCTTGATCAAATTAAATTCATTTACAAAGTCATATGATATCAAATTAATTCAAATTCCTCCAGAATAAAATAAACAAAGAAAAAAGTCCCCTAGAGGTACGCAGATGGACACAAACATTTGTGATTGTGTTTCCTGTATCTATCCCCACTTGTTGTATCATGTTTAAAGTTTCAATGAAGGACTGGCCTTCAAATTTTTCCTTTAAGAACTCAAGCTTCTAAAATCTACAATTTTGATGATGCAAACTACAAAGTGGCCAATCCATCACTTTACATGAATCCTACAAAAATTACTTATTTATTTGAGACTTTAAAAGAAAGTGTCCACCTAATTACCAAGGACTCCAATTCTCTGATTCAGACACAGACACGTGTATTATAGGAATCTTCTCAGCTCCCAGAAATTTCAGGCAGTTTCTAGCAAAACATGTGGAGTGGCCAACAATGTTGAATCTCATTTCTCCATTTTAGCCATGATGAAAATATTTGCTATCAGGACAATAACACTCTGCCAATCCTGTTGCCTCTTGCACTACCAACTGCTGCTTGAGCCACATTTCCTGTTGTCAGACACTCACTACCCTCAGAACTGGAGAGGTGAAAGGAATTTAGGGATTTTAGCAAATAAAAATAAATTTCTATATACCTGCAAAGTCACCACTGCTCATATTGGGTCTCACATTGACAGCTGCATAGATAGGGTAAGGGTTCTGGGCCCATTTCACTGCTTCTTGCTGATCAGACAGCTTTGATGGGTCTTCCTGGTCACAAACAGGGAAGGAAGAGCACACTTAGGCAAGCTCTGTACCCCTACTTTGATAACTGCAAGCTGTTGCTTAGCACTTCAGATTAACAATACTATTAATTCAAAGTCCCTTGTTGTCCCACTGTTGAGACACATGGTTAGATTTTGCCAAAATAGTTCTGCAGTTGCATACTTAGAATGTCTAGTGTTATTAATAAACTTGATATCCCTGTGATTTCCAATCTCAATTACATAGAAAATACTGCACAGTAATGCCATTCTGCAAAACTAATATCATTCTCTCAGGCTTAACATGACCAGTGCAAAAGCTACTAATTTAATATCAGTCATTCCAAGAAAACAGGTTTTTTTCTATAGCACTGATCTGCATGACTTGAAAATTCTTGAATAAAGAAGATACTATGTTTATTCCACAATGCTGTCTATGCCAGAACAGCTCACAAAGGTGGAGAGTAATTGGTTTCTTCACACTAAACATGTGGGTAGGTAGAGCTCCCACCTGGAAGACAAAAAGCAGTACACATCCAAATATAAACATTTTTACCTTCTGTTGTAGGAAAAATTCCACAATAAGGCCCCACAAATCTGTAAAGGAAACTTTTCGTCCGCTAATCTCCATTGCATTCAGCTCCTGGAAATAGTATTTCAGTCGTTCTGGGGAAAATGCCCCTGCTTTCCTGCTGGACACAGCATCCTGAGCTTTTCTGATTGCATCTTGAAGGTCTTTCTGTGACCAGTCAGGGTCTTGATACAGTGTCGATAAACACCTGAAAATGCTTATATTAATGTCATCAGTAACACAGACCCTTGTGTAAAGAATAATTTTAGCTAGTTATAATTAGTGCTGCAGTGCTTGAGAAGTCTAGTTAAAAGACATAACATCATGAAGAGTAGAGTCCATAAATAAAGGCTCTCTGAACTCTAAAACCAGCTGGAAACCCTGACACCTACAGGACAAGTCCATCCCGATTGATAACCTGCTTTCCAAGGATGTACCAAGCATCATATGCTGGCACACATAAACCGGTTCATAAACCTGTGTTAACTCCAGACCGTAACAACCATGATAGACTGGCTGCCAGCAAGGGTGCTACTGCATGCAGCAATAGAGGCCATAGCCTTCATCAGAACACAGGCCTCATTAATGAAAAAACTAGTTTGGACCATTGGCTACATTTGTTTGGAAATGCCTCTGAGTCAAAAGGGGCAGGGCCAGATCACAAGGTCAGTGGAAGAGAACCAGGTACACAGGAGTTAATTTAACACACGAAGGTCTGGAAGGGAGGGTTACACTGTCAGGTTGCACAACTCCTCAGTGAAATCATTTCACAAAAACAACCTGTACTTAAAAGGGATGACTTCATCACAAACTTCAAGAACTGAGCTACTGAAACATTCTAGCTGTGTCTATCATTTCAGCACGTTGCTCCAGACCACCAAAAAGCAAGACAGTGCTATGCCTCTCTTCCGCCACTGACACCATTTTGGAAGGTGATGACAGTGGCCTGTGTGGACACATTTCAGTGACTTGCACCACGTCAGTTATCTTCTTGGCAAGAGTAGAGAAGGGAGGAAGGTTTTCTAAGTCAGTGCCCTGAGCAGTTTTATTGATGTAATACCTTCTAATATTCAACTGTCAGACTTGCACAAGCAGCAGATTCATAAATTTAACTAGCAGCTGTATGGGTTGGATATGATAATGAATCCCTTAAACTCTTGTGGAGTCTCACAGGTGAAAACCCATAAAATATTTGACTTTGCTGTCTGACTACAGATGGCAAAAATGCAGTTTTGGCTTTATTTTGCATCAACACCGAGTTTCTGGAGTCAATACTGCATACCACTTACCAAGTAGAGCCAGAAATCCCACACAGATATATTGCAGCATCCAAAAGGCCCAGCTGCTGAAGCCCAGCAAGACTGCCATAAAACGATGTCAATGCTCTCATCCCACCTCCAGACCCCAGTACTGCTATGACTGGAACCTGCAGACAGTAAACTCAGGAGTTATGACCACAGACTTTTGATTGAATCCCATTCAAGACTCATTCAAATTAAAAATAAAAATTAAAAAAAAAAAATCAATATTTCTATTTACTTTTCAAGTAATTTCAGGTTTGGTTTCATGCAGAACTCCTTTCTCTGTTTTGCAATTGAAATATACTGTTTACTATAACACATAGCAGGGTCAGTTAGGGACAGTCACTTACTGAAACTGTTACGTATATTATCACACATTTACTTTCACATAATATATGTATAAGCACAAAAAAGCCTTACTATTCTTATAATAGCAGCCAAACACCACCAAGCAAGGCATCAGGCTATGAGCTGTGTAGACATAACAGTGTCCTCAAATAAGCAATTAGGATGCTATTCCTGTGGTCTGAGCTTCAGTTTAAACATTCTGAAACAGGCTTTCCAATCAATTCCAAGCCCAAAACCCAAGATACAAGAGTTCAACAAAAGGAAGTACATATGTTCTGAAATTTCAATGTTTTGCCTTCCAAAATACACACACACACACATCCCTCAAAATTTAAGAAATATAACATTTGAGACTTCAAAGCTAAAACATAGCAGGGATCTATCTCACACTACAGTGAATGCAAAGCATGTTTTCTGTTTTAGGCAAGGATTCTACACTCTCTAATTAATCAACCAAGCATAAAGGTTTTTATCAATCTCACTACAGCACTGTGCTCAATACCTCATCTTTTGGAGGGGATTCTTTTAAGTGAAGGCTCTTTCTCAGTGCCTCAGAAACTACTTTCTTCCTTTTGTCCAAAAATTCTCTCTCCTCTTTACAAAGGTCAAAACCCAGACGTATATCAAGGTCCCAAGTGCTGAAATAGAAGTCAAGAGAAAAAACACCCAAATTTTGGAGGATTTGTAATTGCATGGAAAAGAAATTTTTGTGAACACAAAGTCTGGGTGCTGGTCTGAATTACTGGATCAAAATACTAGATGAAATTTTAGTATATACACCAGCTATTTTGTACAACAGTTTTTGGAATTAGAAATGAAACTTCTCCATATTGTATTTCTCCCTTAATGTTTAAATTCAAAATTTGTGTCAAACAGTATTCAGATTAAGCTTCAGGAATTTCAGAAAGGAAGAAAATATTCTCGGTAGGTAAAGATTGTATGAGGAGCAACTGACATCACTGTATTGACATGAATGGTGAAATGAGGGGAAAAGCAATTTTAAAACAGAAGTTTCTGAACTTAAGAGGCAGAAGGGGGCAACTTAATATCAATTAACTTGCTATGAGTTGTAAAAGGGGAGCAGAACCTTCAGATGACTGTATATTAAATGACCTTATCAACTTACTAGCCAACTACTTGGTTTTCAGTTATTCTTTCCTTTTTATTCCTTTCTTGCACCCTGCATCTATTTTATAGTTCAAGCTCTTCACACACAGAGGTGTCCTTTCCTATTTGTCAGTACAGCACTGAACATTTTTTGGGAAGTATCTGTACCTAACAAAACTACTTAATATTTACATAATCAGCTATTTTACATTTAAGTATTAAGAACACAAAATTTGTACATCTTTCAGCAGGACTGACACCAATCCAATAGATAGTCTTTGGAAATTGAAAAATCAGAGCCTTAAGAAGAAAAATAATCAAAGATACTTTCTTTTATTCTATTCCAAAAGATCAGTGGAGAGAACAGACCTCCCCAGAACATTGAGGAGAGTCACTCAGTTACTTTACTATAAGAATAAAGGCCCTTTCTCATTTTTAAAGGACTTTGAGGCTCCCACTCACCTCTCTTCAGTTTTCAAACTCACATTCAAACTTTGTCCCTGTGAAAAGAGAACAAATCTTGCAATTGAGAGTAATTACACAGGTGGAACTACTAAACAGAGGTTATGACATCAACAGAGTCACCAGATACTAACCAGAACCCATAAAACGACATCTCTGGAACACCCTTCCCTTGCATCTATTTCAGATGTTTTTAATAGTCTCCACAGAAACCAAACACATACTCAGAGAGCAGTGTGAAAGAAATTATTACTTCTGCAAGTGCCTTGCTTTTCTCCTCTTCTGATAATTTTCTTTCACACTCTGACAGACTTTTTTGCTCTGGAAAGTGATGAACTTCATACTTACTTTGCAAGACCCCACTGTGAAAACATTTTTAGAACAATTTCATTGACTAATCTCATTATTTCATTCTAGATATCAAAGGAAACAGCACTCCTGAGAATCACATGTAGCCTAACTTTCCAAATGCCTAAAGGCATTGGAGGAAAAAGTTATCCCATGCACAGTAAAACAAATGAAAATATTGACATTACCTCTCCCAAAGAAACGATTCTATCAACTTTTTCTCCAATAGGAAGGGAATTAACTGGTACAGTTCCCAATCCCAGAACTGTAGTATGCTTTTCAACATCAGGGTTCACACCATCCTAATAAAAAACAAAACCTTAATTGAGCTCCGCAAAAAAAAAATTAAAGATATGACTTTCATATGTCAAAACAGCAAACAATTCTTAATATCACTACAGCTAAATCTCTCCCAAAAGTCTAAGGCTTTTCAAGAGCATCTTGCTTTCTGCTTGACAGATCTTTGTCAGGATATTTCTTTGATTCAAATGGGGGGCTTTGTTTTTTTGGGGGTTTTTTGGGGTTTTTCTGGGGTGTTTTTTTTTTTTTTGTTTGTTTAGGGGGTTTTATTTGTTTGTTGTTCTTTGCTTTTTTTAATATACCTGTCTGCCACAAGCAAAAAATCTTCACCTTCAAGTACAAAACTTCCCTGAAAAAATAGTTACGTTCTGACATGTCAGAAAGCTCACAAGCAAACTTGCAATCTGTCTTCAAAGCAGGATTTGGAAAAGATATCAACAAAGCAACAGCATAAGACATACATAAAATATACCACAAAATAAGAAATAAGATAGTTTCCCTAGGGACAAGTGGTAGCATGTAGTTTAAAAAACCTAATCAATTTTAAAAGCAGACAAGATTAAAGTTTGCCAGGAAATCCTTCAGTTTTCTCCCATGTAGCAACTGACAAGCTCTCTTAATACTGAGCTGTGTGCAGATTTCTAACTTTAAAAGACACATATTAAAAAAACCTCATATCAGAGGGTCACACTCAAACCTACACAGCCTACGAGGTGGGATGGAGCTCATACATCCACCACAGGGCTCAACCCTTGGAAGGAGACAGCATCTTGAAGGAAAAACAGGTTGTAACCCTTCTCACACCAAGAACTGAAGTCAGACAAGGAACTACTCATAGATTTCACAGATATTTTCTGACCAATAACAGCTGTCCTGAGCCCAGTGTCTGACTAAGCTCACTGTCCTCCTCCTCCTAACAGAGGAAAATAACAAGCATTTAGGCACAGGGCAAGCAACTCTACCACATTCCTGGCACTCTCCTACCTCTGATAAGAGAAGAAAGGTCAGACTTTCATGCTCTATGACAGCTGTTGAAGGAGTATGTTCTGCTAGCTACCAAGGTGGTTGGGTTGAGATTTACCACTTTGTCCAATCTCCATGGTTGACTTCTACTGTGTTTTTGCTTGCCTGGCTCTGAGGTTTTGACCACTTTAGTCCAGGTCTGTCTCTCCAGCTCATGTTTGTTGCCTATACAACCCCACGGCTAAGCTATTCTTCCATATACTTTCTTGTGTCCTCTTCTCCATAGTTGCCTCTAGAGTAGTCAAGATCACCATTTGCAATAATGCTGCCCAACCGCTTGTGGGCATGAAAAACATCAGAATAAAGAGTTTCCTTTCTCTCATTTTTGGTGGCAACAGTCATCACAACAAATATTCACTCACTCCAATAGGATGCACACACTGCATGGGTACTTGTACAGACTGCAAAGTAATAGACAAAGCTAAATAAACCTTTACAAGTGGCAACTGATCTACAAGTTTCCATTAGAAAGGACTTCCTACAGAGTATCTTAACAGATGAAAGAGGTCTTCATGCAGCAAGCATGTACAGAGTTACATTTTTTTAATCCCTGAGTTCGAAGAAATTTTAAATTGTGGAGCATATATTTTTAAGACAATTTCACCTCCTTATGCAATGTGAAAGATACAACGCAAAGTCTGACATTTTTAAAACAAACAAAAAAAAACAGTACAGTGTAAAAAACAACAATAGATAAAAACTTATCCCTCTGCCCATAAATTCCTAACACACACCCAGAAAAAAGTACATTAATTCAAGGCAAGCTTCTAGCCTAGAAAATTTTGGTCTGAGCAGTTGTGACATTACCAAGTTGCATCCAAAAGGTACATCTGGAAGTGACTAGTAGCCTTTTAATAGTTGGTCCCTGGCACCACACAAATATTTTATTTCAGAAGAGACTTCCTTTAATGCAAGCTTTTGACATCCACAGGTACCTGAATAAAAACCAAAACCTGACATCCCTGAACATCTGAAGAAGTCTCTGGCCTTCTTATGATCAAATCAAGGCCATTCAGTTTATATTTACGGACATTTTCATGGAAATAAAGTCACCAGTTTCGGAGTGGATTTATTCGAAAGTGGATTGTAAACTTTGTAGCAGTCAGCACAGATGCTTACCTGTAGGACAGATATGGTTTGCTCCAGCTGCACTTGCAGTTCTGGACACATTTCTTTATCCACATGAAAAACAAATGAGGTTCCATAATCCTTCTCAGTATCTGGTGTCCAAGGAATACACAACTGCTTTTGATATGCCCCCGGGACAGACACCTTAACTTCACAGGACCCTGTGCATTAGAAAAAAAAGTTTAGACCACAGGAGCCATTTAAATAAATGTTGAAAATCAGGTACTTGTTAAGTGTAGCTGAGATTATGAAAACACAAGCAAAAACTCTATTGTGTGGTACCCAGTAGAAGTGACCCCATGTTATTAAGTATTAAAAATAAAATCAAAATTGACTTAAAAAGTAAATTTTCTAGTCAGTAAATTAAAATGCACTGCATAGACAGAGAATCAACTCTCCCCTCTGTTTATTCTGAAGAATAAACAACATGTTTATTCTCCAAGGAATAAACATGTTGAAAAGCAGTGCTGACTTCAGCTCTACAGGCAGCCCTACCTTGCTGTTTCTCTTTCGTGTTTTCCTCTTTGTTAACAGTGCCTTGCAGAGACAAGCAAGGACGAACCTATGTGAAGAAGAAACCACCTCTGGTTATACAATTTTTAGTTCACTTCTTTGTTGAAGTTTAATCCACCTACTATATTAGGTGTAGGTTTACAGATGCAAGCTGTCAAAAAAAAAAACCCACTAAGGATTGTTTTGTTATTTCAAATAAAGACCAAGTTTTGAATCAGTAGGACAGGATTATTTGCTCTTGTTTCAAAATCAAAACCACCTTTCTTATTCCAGTTACTGGAGGTTTTTTTGCAACCAGTACTTCATAGTTACAAGTTGTCAACACCTGGGATTTTTCTGGTTTTTTCACCTTTTTTTGATGCATGTGTACCTATTCAGAACCTGTTCAGATCCAAGCAAGCACTTCATAAATTCTGCCATGACTTTCTCTCTCAGCTTGTCCATGTCCTCATAAAATTTAGTCTCTCACACCACCACCCCTCTAAGACAGTAGATGAGATACTTAGTGGGCCACAATTGCTCTAAAAGATAAGAAACTACTCCACTGCCTAAATGTAAGACTAATTTTCTAAGGCAAATACGAACACAAAAGCTTCTCTTCTGTGAAATAGGTTGCAGAACTGCACTGTTAAATGTCACCAATAATTTCAGGAAAAAAAAAAAGTTAAAACTCTACATTTCAACCATTATCCTTTTCTCCTTGATCAACAAAAAACATGACACCAGTCCCTTTTCTTTGGAGGGAAAAAAGAGGTAGTAACATCTGTATTTTTAACATGTAACACGCTGATTCTCTTAGATTGATTAACCCAAGAGAACAGGGAGGCATCACCTACTTAGTAATGGCATTGATAAAAGCTTAGAAGAAATATGTGTTAGGATTAAAAGAGGGACTATACCTGGCCAGCATCTAGGCTAGAAAACACCATACCATCTTCAAGACTCACTTGCCTCCTAAAGACATTTTTTGTTTACATTTTTTATAGCAGCCCTCCTGGGAAAAAATAAACCAAAACCAACGACAAAAAACAAATGACACCTTTCTGTGAGTTAGTATCAAGTTTTAAAAATTGAGAAAGATTTTTTAAATCTTTTTAAACAAATTGGAAAGGTAAATGCTGGAGAAAATAGGAGCTATTTGGAAGCAGGAGTGGAACACTCAACAACTCTTCCTACTAAAAACTTACCTTCAGGAGTAAATCACAACATATATGATTCTGACTTCCATGTACTCACCACAAGGACTCCATTGGTCAATACCGCTGTAGGGACATCTGAGCTGAGAAAGCAAGAGATTTAATGTAAATGAGTTCTGGTTTTAATTTGCTTCATCCTACTTTCCAAACTAACTGCTTGGATAAGCAGTAGGGTAAAAAGGCCCTCTTTGTGGGATATCTGTGCAAACACCAACCATATGTCGCTTCACAGAACAGTGGCGGCTGGGAAATGAGAAAATTTGTCTGCAACTATAAGCATGAGCTATAAGATCTCCCCATCTCAGTTATTTTGATAAACTTAGAGAAAAGCTGAGCTTAGATAGGCTATGAGATAGATTAAATACTCATGTGTGTATTTCCCATGGTGAACTGTGAAAGCTTTCCACTCCTAAGTAACTAATCCACAAAGAGTTCATTTACTTCTCATGGAGTCCAGCAAAATTTATTTCTTTTTTGGTACCCCAAAAATGTTGGTGACTGGAGCATTAAGGATATTTGTGGTAGGCCTTTAATGAATCAATTCAAACACCATATGGATCTATAAAGCAATAGCCTTTCTCTGGGCAAGACTGTCCCTGCACAGAAAAAGTAACAAAGACAACAAATTTGCAGAGCGCGATTTCATTCAACTCTTCGGGTAAGACTCACCATTTCTCCAAGTAAAACTCTACATCCAGCTCTTCATTAGCCTTTGAAAACAAAAGTTGAACAGTGGTGACCCTTTATCTTGAATATATAATTACGAGACATTTTTCCAAGAGATTAAGCTTTCTTCTTGTTACATACTTATAGTAACTTCCTGTAAAAGCAACTGCTTTTATAAAAGTTCCAATTAAATTTTGAAATGTTTAAATAGTTGCCTTTAGTTGTTCTTATTGTTCTTTGAACATTCCTCTCCTCCTGGTCATATCCTATATGACCAGACATATCTATGCCTGGAGTCATAAGTGCACACAAGTGAGAGTTGGCTCTCAGATCCTTTACTCTGCTAATGAGAAAAAAACCCTCCTCTGGTTCAAGTCCCACTGCAGCGCCATCTCTGCAAACACCTACTACATGAGGCTCTGTGCTTCCTCCAATTTATTGTTATTATTTCAGCATCTTGCACTCTTGGGTCATTGCTGTCTTTGTCTTCTACAGACTTTGATCCAGTCATCTTTTCTCCTACCATAGCATATAGTAAATGTTTGATACCAGACATAATGCAGCTTTTAAAATAACCAAGTAGAAGCCAACTTGGATAATTTTCTTTACTAAAGTTGGAATTTTCAGTTCCATAATTATGGATCAAGATGAATTAAGCATTTAGCAAATGTGTAAGAGTTAGGGGGAACAAGGGAGTTACTAAGCTTCTTTCCCCGATCACAAATCATTTGGAGTGCCCGTGCCACTGCCCAATGCGTCCCTGCGAACTGCACACCAGTTAGCCTGCTTCTGACCACACCAACGGTATTGAAGCCCAGTTTCTCAAGAAAACACATCATTAGCTCACCTTTAATCCTGACCTACTGTAGCAATGTGTTTGTGGTATTTACAAAGTAGATCAGATTGGTGATGTGGCTTTATCTAAAACAGGCTGTCTTGTTGTAAGTCCATATGCAGGTGCACAGGGTTTGAGAGCAGCTGATACACACGTCACCCACATGAAGCAGAGGTTAAAGGTACTGAACATAATTCAGAGAAAACAAATTTTTCTTAGACTTTTGACTTATTATAGAGCTAACCTTTGCAGCAATAAATTTTGTTCTGCAAACTGATGATGCCAAACTAAATAACACAGTCTGTAGTCCCCATAATGATTACTGACTGCAAATATCTTTCATTTTAAAACCAGTTTACGTTCGTCTAAGTCTCATGAAAAATCAGTTCCCTTTAAATGAAGAAGTTTTAACATCTTCAGAATGACCACAGTAATCTGAAGTTTTATTTAGCTGGGGCATCTGAAAGGCTGTGGAAAACACATAAAATCACTGGGGATTTTAGAAACATCCCAGTTGACAGTAAAACCATGTATGCTGTCATCACCTGTTGTTTCATTTTCCCCTTCTGGCTTCTACAACACAGATAAGTCAACCAGCACATACTGCCAGATATCTGTAATGATGAGCTGCAGCTATTCACAGTTGAGCCAGGGACTAACCTCAGGATTCAACCTGAAAGTGCGCAGCAGGGGCCGACCCGGCTTCATGCCCCCTACATCGAAGACAATAGATGTGAGCTCATCACTGACAAGGACATCCTTATCATAGAGTGTCAATTCCAGAATGTTCTAAAACCAAACAGAAACAAACAGCCTAAGATCAAAGGACAAACACTTCCTGGGTATCTGTATACAATAGACACTCTGCGCATTAATCAATACTCTTCTCCTTTCCCATTCCTGAAGAAAATTCACTAGTTTCAGCAGGGATTATAGTATAGTTAAGAAAAAAAGCTCCTAGATGACAACATGTAGCTAAAATATTTTCTGAGCTTCCCAACTAGAGAGAGGCTCCAGCTGAATGCATGTGACAGTACCCCCTCCACCCACTGCAGGCACAGATTTGCCTGAGGAAGCAATAGAAACGTCCACTCTTTTGGTACGATTCAGTCCAGGATTTTAAAGGGACTGATCTCTTCCCGCTCTGCACTGCCTCAGAGCTGGTAAATTCAAGAAAAACTAACTGAAATAGACACAATGAGTACGTATGGCACCCAAAAAAAATGGCACTGCAGCAACTAGTTTTCAAGGATTCAAGTCTGAACTTAAAATTGCGCTGGTAGAGTCTCGCAGCAGTTGCCAGACTGAAGCCTCATAAGCCTGCAGGGGAAGAAAAAGTTCAGACACACTAAAGCTCAGCTTTCAATTTTCTTACCATTTAAGCCAACTACCATTCCACATTTGTCACCAACCATTGTGGAAAGGTATTCGAGTGAGGGGGATAGTTTCCTGTTAATAAGCACCTTATTCCAAAGCCTGGGATGTTATTCAAAGCTATAGTACCATACTAAAACTGACCTTTTAAAGTACAGTTTCCTTCCCTCTACCATTAATGGCTACTTTGAGAATGAATGCTGACGATCTGAAGACTTTGTTCCATACTCTACTAGGTCCTGCACAGACAGCAGACAGATGTTCTGTCCCTATCCAAGAGTCTGAATTTGGGTTTTCTTTACACCACAGGAACTGATGGCAAAACTTGACTGCACGAACTAAGAGGCAGTGAGTAGAAATTTGGTTCCCATTATCCTGACTCAGACAGCTACACTGTGAAAGTAGAAGCAAACATCAAATAGAAACTTGTTTTATCAAGGAATATCCTTGAACTATACCAGGTATTGCCATAACTCTCCCTTCCTAATTGTATCACAGGGATGTTTATGGAAAATTCTAGCTGCAATTTACAAACTGTGGTTATCACTGGACATGCATAGTACACCTCTTTGTACGACTGAAGACAACTGACACCTTGCAAGCAACACTGGTTTTGAGGGTAATAAAGAACCCTTGGTTTAAACGAAGTATCAAAAGCAAGCCAGTATACAAATACAAGTAGTCCAACCAGCTCCACAAAGTGCATTCCTTACCTTGACAGCACTATGGATTCGATACTGGAAAGTTTCATTCCATTCTGGGTTATCACAGTTGTCAACAACCTGAGTTCGGGAGACTATGGGAGATGCAGTGGGCAGCTTTAGTTCCACATAGCAGTCTGCCTTGGACACTACAGCAGAGAGAGTAGCGACAGATGTCAGAATAACTTTAATCAAACGTAACCTTTCCCAAGAGGTCCACATTTTCTAGATCTCATTGCATCATAGAAAAGTGCAAATTCAAGGCTGGACTTCTAAAGCAAAAGTCTTTAATGAAGTACATTGTTCTTAAATGGTAGAAAATTGAATATTAGATTAGAATTAGTTTGGAATATTTCTTTTTTCTGGTTCATCCAAATCATAAAGCCCTTAATAAAAGAGACTACTATTTTAAATGAGGAAGATCACATTTTGAAAAAGGATTACTGCTGATACCAGGCTCATTGCCTCTTGTCTTGTCACTGGGCACCACTGAAAGAGCCTGGCTCCATCCTCTTAACACCTTCCCTTCAAATACCTGTACATATCAATGATATCCCCCTGAGTCCTCCACTGTGTCACTAAGTAGCCCCAGATCTTTCAGCTTTTCCTCATATGAGAGATATTCTGGTGTTTTGACCACTGATCACCATCCTCTGAGTTTTCAGTCCAGCTCCCTGTCTGCTCATCCAGCCCATGCTTCATCAGTCTCTGTATGAGAATCTTACAGGACACAGTGTCAAAAGCCTCACTAAAGTCCAAGTAGACAATATCCACCACTGCTATACCCTCATTTAATCTGGCCAGGAGCTGAGCTGTCTGTTTCCATTCCCTCAAAATAACTGATTGTCTTTGAGTCCTTCTTTCTTCCAGTTAGGGCCCCTTCTTCAATGCAATGCAAGTATGGGAACAGTTCTTCACTCCAGCTGAACAGACAGGCAATGAAAAAGAACTCTTCACAGTGTGAATCTATCCCTCAGCCTCTCAGGAGGGTTCTTCATTCCTTGAACAGCTATTTAGCATTTCAAGTAGTTCAGTGTTGGATGCCAGATATAAACTTAAGACAGACTACCTTACTGGATTAAATCTGAAGTAATTAAATCTCAAATGAGTTTTAAAGATCCAAATGCCTCAAACATCCCTGAGATCTTTACATAGACATGTAAATGGAAGGAAATATATGTCACGCTATCAAAAACAGGAACAGATAGAAAGTAGCTTGTCTTGGAATCAGTCAACGACCTACTTCCTTAAAGGTTTCAATGGCAAATAGCAGGTACATGAAATAAAGTACTTCTACAGCTGAGAAAATAAACATTTGGAAGCTAGAATTGAAGATTTCTATTTCCAGGGTTATGAAGACTGTTCAGCAGGAGCAAGGGTGATACTTGCCATGACCAGAGGGCTGAATCCAGAGAAAGGAATACAGAATAGGCCACAGTAGGACATTATCAGGACTTGATGTTGTTCTGCAAAGTAGCATGCTTAATCTGCAGCTTGGCCTCACATCAAGATTTTAAAGTATACATAATGCTTTACAAGAGAAGCTTTTGTTCAGACATAAAGGCAATACAGTATGTATAGGTAAGAAGCTCCCTTAACAATGCTACCTGTGTTAGAGGTATGCAGTGACCAACCAATTTGTTTTCATAATACCTTGACTAAATACTTACAAAGATCTGTACCCTTGATGTTTCTGGCTCGGAGGACTTTCACTGTTAGGTTGTAGTAAGGGTGCTTTTCCCACTGAAAAGAAAGGAACAAGCTAAGCATTTAACTCAATTGCAATGCCTGTTCTATAAACACACCAGCATAAGTCCAGAGAAACAGATCAGACCATCCAGCCCAAAATAAACTACTAATGAGTCAGTTTGGGAATCTCTGCAGCACTTGCAGTGTCCTGGAGGAAGACCAAAGGAGTCCATAAGGAAACTCAATTCCCTTTCAGCAGCACGAGTGACGTCTTAAGGTAACTCCTCATAGACTTCAGAAAATAAATCCCTTATTTACGATTAGCAATTTTTAATTGCTTCCTTAGTACATTCTTGCTGAAAGACAAACAGATACTGAAGTTGCCGAAATAGTTATGATCATAACTCAACTAGTTTAAGACTACTTGCCAAGGGCACATGCATGCTTGAGTAAAAGCAGACATGGCAAGAATCTTAACAGCATGGTCTCAAGACATAGAAGGCATATGCTGTTTACAGTGAGAAAAAAACCCCAACACTTTCTTGCAGGAACATGTATGTCACGCAGTTTGAGCGAGAAAAGACAAAATGTAAATTCATTTTCATTCTGGACTGTTACTGATATCAGCACTCTAAGCATATGACTTTATCAACGTAGATCAAAATGTAATCCGTGCTCTTGAAAGCATCTGGGAGACTATTTTTGGAAAGTAATAGTATCTAAATGCCAGCATGTGAAGTGGGAAAAAAAGCCTGACTGGATTCTAGAATATCACAAAGGAAAAGGGGGGGAGGGCAGGAGAAGACAAGAGAAAACGGAATGGGGTGACTTAGTACAGAGACTGCACAGAAGTAATTGTGTAGGGCTCAGGAACAGAATGGGATTCTGCCTCCTTTTCATCAATTATGACACAATCCTGGCCAGCTAGGAACTTTTTTCTATTCTTAAATCACATATTCAAAATGCTTTTCACAAGTGGTCAATTGTTTACATTCATAATTTCCTACATGGTTGGCTTGAGACCAGAGTTTAACTTCAGATACCCTAAGTCCAACTGAATTCAACAGGACCTTCACTTACAAAAAAATGCTGCAGACTGACAAATGAGGCACTGAAACAGATTTCCCAGAGAACCTGTGGATGGCCCATGCCTGGAAGTGTTCAAGGCCAGTCTGGATGGAGTTCTGAGCAACCTGGTCTAGTGAAAGGTACCCCTGTCCCTGACGGTTGGAACTAGATAATCTACAAGGTCCCTTCCAACCCAAACCATTCTATAAATCTATGAAATATTATATAAATACCTACATATCACTAACAAGAATCTCAAGGAAGCCAGTGAACCTTGAACTGTTAAACTCTTCTTGAATATTCCTTATCTGATAAATGGAACTTTACTATGTTTGTTAAGCAGTCATACATGGTGAGTTTTCCTCATTTTTAATCATGTGGAGATGCTTGCCAGCTTTTGCAAAACAGGGTTTGAACAACACAATAAAACCAAGGCATACATAGTATGCCGAACATCTTTGTACTAAGCAAGAACCATCCACCCTGACCAAAACTGAAGGGTAAAATTACGTGCACCATCTAAGATATCACACATGCAGGTGCCAAATTAAATTTGGACAAATAAGCCCGAGTTGTACTATTATTAGAGGACTCTCATTTGCAGCACTGACATGTTGAAGATACTCATTCCTTTATTTGTTTCTGGGAACAAGACATGCCTTTACACCTAATTTCACCATGAGCTTCACCCTTGAGATGCTAGTTTTTCTTCCTTTTTTAAACCTTTCCTAATCACTTTTCTTTTATTCAGTCACTGACACTACTTTCTCAAGGCAAAGCTTAACTTCCTTTCTACCTCAACAAGTCGGGGAATGCATTACAGAGAGAAATTCAAGATCATGTATGTCATTCCCACCAACTTCCTGAAGTTGCTGCAACTCACCTGGTTTTTGAGAAATGAAGCTAAATAATCACACCCTCACAGCTATGAAAGCAATCTTCACTCACGTAGCCTGGCTATCACCTGAAATTCACACACTACTACCCGAGGAAGCTCAGAACACCCTGAAGATAGCCTGTTTCTTTTATTGCACACCATCTGTCAAAAAAAAGAGTCCTTTCCAAAGGTCTCTAACAACCTTTGATTTGCAGCCAGTCATTACACAGCTGAGGATAAATTATGATCTGGGTGTGGAAAATGTAAGGGCCTAGAACCCAATAGACATTTCACTGTGCTCCCAAGCCTGTGCTATCAATTATGCCAGAATCTTCTCATAGGCCTTTTGTACTTATCTTTTAGCCAAGGCATAACAAGGTCATAGCACGTTGCCAGGTGAGCTTGCAGAGTAATGAAGCATGAGAGTATCAGATATGCTCTATCTGAATGATCAAGGAAAAGGCAGGCAGGAAATCTGTATGGGAAATGGACAACAAATACAGATGACAATTCTGCCTATACCAGTATATGTGACATCATACCAATGTATGTGTCTGATGCAAGCAACTAATTTCTACTTCGCAGCTTAATGATTTTTCAGAATCACTGCTTTTCCAGAGGTTAGGAGAGTCCATCTGAAGCAAAAAAACCCCAACCCTTTAAATCCTAAAATGAGGATACAAGACTGAATTTTCACATACTTAACTTTGCTAACAACTGTCTGTACCTTTCATCTAAACTGAAAGTGCTCATGCAGCAGCAAGCAACTGTAAAACTAGTCATCCCAGCTACAGGACCCAGTAGTCTTTACTCTCATATAGCCCAAAATAACTGTCTTTATACAGTGGGATGTAAGCATTGGGATTCACTCCACATCTCTCAGTGCATGCCAGTTTCATTACAAAAACGTTATCATAGCAAATAAAAACATATGTTTTGTGTTCACAGTTACTGGGGAAAATGAGGTAGCTCAAAGAAATGTCCAGTTTACCAATGGAGCACTTTCTCCCATTCTTGTTTCTGCTCCCAAGCAAACATGCTGCCCATCATTCCCTTCCTTGCAGCCAAAGTGTCACAAGTTTGATTTTAAACCCAAAAGCAAACACCTGGCTTTCCTAGGCACTCCTTGCAGTTTCCCTCCTCCCCTACGAGTGTCTGGGGTCATGAAAGGAGGCTTACAGACGCAGCCTTAAGAACCATGTTCTTTTGGCAGGCAAGATTTACAGTTAGTCGGGTGATGAGTAGTGCTAGCAGCTCAGCAACACAACAGCAGTGGCAACATTGGGCTCACTTTCAGTTTATTGTTGTTTGCCTTTAGAAGTGTGAAACTAAGGCTAAACACTGGAAAATTAAAGAGATCTGATCATATTAAATTCACCTACAAAGCCAAAAGGGTGATCTGCTGCCTCACTCCTTGCTCAACTGCTATCATTTAGACAATACAAAATCTCTTCCTACCAGCCAACTCAACTTCATTAAGTAGTGTTAACTTTTTAAATTTTATTTGTACAGTGAGCACTTAAGAGGAAATAGCATATTCAGTGGTTTGCAGGTTAATGGAGGCTAACACAAGCCTCTTCTACCCTGATTTCCCAAGTACTAAACAACAACATTAAAAAGTCAATAAGATAATTTTTATCATACAGCAAGCAGAAGTGCAGAAAGCCATACAGGCAGCAAGTCATTTTGTGACATTCAATGGTCATCTCAATTTTAAGTTGCATATTGAAGGATTGTTGTGAGACAACACAACACAGGTGATCAGATTAGAGATCAGATCTCCTAGTCAAAGGCTCCTTCACAAACATTTAATGTAATTCAAAATTGAGGTTATTGGTCAGACCATGTTACACAATGAAATGATTTCACACCAGTCAAAGAACAAACATACCAAAACCACCTTATTGTTGTGGTTGCACTGCATTTTGAACAGGGACTGACATCATTATTAATATCTGTCTACTTGAGACCATTAATCCCTGTAGGATAAGTTAGTGAGCAGAAAGGAAGGGAACTGTAATCAAGAATATTTTGTAAGAAAATACATAAGCATGGTTTTGTCACTACTAATGAGAAGTGCAGTATTCTGGACCCTCACTCTAAAAAAGTACTCGGCCTCAGCTTGTGTTCCCCAAAAACTAAGGAAACACAGACCTGCTCTGCATTTCCTCATACAGACCCTAAATTTAATAAAGCTTGGCATCTCCATTAGCATTATCATTCAGGGCAAATTTTAAACAACAAACTTGTTAATTCCTTTGGAAGTACAGAACTGGTTTTCCACGCATGCCGTAACAGGAAGTCACTACTGAACACATTGGCTAAGGAAAGCCATCTCAAAGACAGCACTACGATTTGTCTTACCCGCCAGTGATAAAACCCAGTCTCTTTCCTCTCCTTCCTTTGGAAAAGCACAGCTGCCAGGAAAGGCAGCACTCTGGGTGGAAGTGGGCCCCGCAGCACCTCATGGAACATGGGAAAAATGTCTTGTCTGCAGAAAATCTGACAGGGACACCCAGAGAATAAGGAGATCCCCCGGACGCCCGGCTGCGAAGCACTGTTTGCTACAGACTGGTCTGAAGTTTTGCGCAGGACTGGGCTGCACTCCAGCTGTGAGAAACAGAGGTGTGGCCCACACTTGCCAAACAAGCCAGTTCAAAACCTCGCTGGCAGGTTTTGCAAATACTGGTACAAGATAAGGGCAGCAAAGCAGCACCTAACAGGAGGAAGCACTGCTTTGTGATTAAGCCACAACATCAAAACCCCCAGTCCAGATCTTCTTCGAGAGTTCCAGCAACCTGATCTATGACTTCAACTGTTTTAAACCCCTTTCAGAGTTTCAGCATACTCTAACAGAGTATTTTTAAATAGAAATTCCCATATTACCAGCCTGAAGCAAAGCCAAATTCGTCACTGACTGCAGCCGTCCAGAGAAGTTACAGGGAGGCCAGAGTGAAGGTACCATAACTTTGGTTATGTTCTCACCACAACAGGGTGCCTCAGAGAACATCAATTCCCCAACAAGTCTCAGATCTCGCTATGCGAGCAGCCTGCACAAGTCCCCGCTTTCTCCTCATTTGCATATAGCACAGTCTTGATTCTTCCATCAAAGGTTCTCAAAAAACTGTTCAAGAGATAGGGTAGATTTTTCAGGAGTCTATCATGCATTAAAAAAATATTTAAGTAGTAAAGGAAATTTTGAAAGTGACTAGTTTATTAACAGCTGCTGACAGTTGGCTTGCTGGAGCTTTTTTATTAAAGAGTATAAACTGAAATTGCAGACCAAAAGAAAAACTTTGGTGTTTCAACAATTAAAAAGTGGCAGAAAATGTATGAAAGCCAGTAATGCAGCATGTCACTAGCTCCATACAAAATGAGAACATGACACATTCTCAGCAAGGTCCCATTCATTAATCATTTCCTGTCATTAGTGTCAGTCACCACACCAGAATTTAAGAAAATTAGTAAAAGCATAAGCACTGACATTTAGAACATAAACAAGTCAGTGCTAGTTAATGAATCCACAGAATTAAGAGTCAATGCAGAGGCAAAAAACAAACATCCATTCTCAAACAGCCAGCAACTGCTGTAATGCTCTTGTGTGATACCAAATGGGGCTGAAAAAGCTATTTCTTTGCTTTTCTGCCCTGCACTGAAGGTGAAGGACTGGAGGAGCTTCACTCCTATGAAAACAGGCTGAGAAAGTTGGGGTTGTTCAGCCTGGATAAGAGAAAGCTCCAGGGAGATCCAATTTACAGTATTTAAAAAGAGCTTATATATTTACAGGCCTTACAGTATTTAAAAGGGGCTTATAAAAAAGAGGGAGAATAACTTTTTACACTAGCAGATAGTGATAGGACAAGGCGGAATGAAGTAAAAGAGAGTAGATTTAGATTAGATGTTGGGGAAAAATTCTTTACTCAGAGGATGGTAAGGCACTGGAACAGGTTGCTTAGAAAAGTTGTGGATGTCCCATGTTTGGAAGTGTTCAATGTCAGGTTAGATGGGGCCTGAACAAGCTGGTCTAGTAGCGGGTGGCATCCCTACCCATAGCAGGAGGGTTGGATCTAGAAGATCTTTAAGATCTTTAAACCATTCTATTACTATCAAACTAGGTTTTATTTATCTTCAAAAAACTGCAGAACAGTTTGATTTTTTAATCTAATAAAGTTTGACTATAAATTACAGGAAAATGAACGTGGCCTCACATAGCACAGTAGTATGAAGAAATCACATTTATTCTAAAGTTTATTACAGGCAGTATATAAAGCCTCTGTCTTGTCATGTAAGTGCCCAACTGCATTTAAAATTAGGCTTACCTGCCTTCTGACATTCTTGCTCCTCTTCCAATGAAATCTCTCAGCATAGGGTCTCACATTTATAGAATTTCTCTGTCAAGAAAAACTGATATGTTCTCTTTAGAGTATGTGCTTAAGAATTGTTTCATAGTCAACAACAGATCACCCATTAATAGTGTTTGTGTGCAGTCTAAGCCATCTACAGACACTGCTGCCGGTGAACATAATATCCGAAGAAAAACTACTTGTTTTTTTCATTTCCTAGCAAGAAAACAAGCAAGCAAAAAGGCATCAAAAGATGAGGCAAAGAACGCCTCATACCCAGTAACTTTACTTCTACTTGGATTAACATGTCCACACTAGTAAAGGTAGATTTATATACATGTCATTGTTATTTTTTTTTGTCAGCAAGCATGAAATGACATCATCAACTACACTACATAGTATTTAAAATGTGTCCAGATACCACAAGGAGTCCCTTTTGGTCCCATTAGCAACACTAAGAGAAGAGCTGAGTGCATAACTAGAAGATATGAAAATCTGAAAGGATGCAATCAAGCATAGCATTTGATTTGGGGTTTGTTTTTGGGGGTTTTTTTGATGGGTTGGTCTACTCCAGAAATATCAGTGTATTTAGTTGTTTAATGTATTCATCAATGACTTGGATGAAAGGACAGAGTGCCTCCTCAGTAAGTTTGATGACAACACAAAGCTGGGAGGAGTGGCTGATACCCCAGCGTGCTGTGCAGCCCTTCAGAAGG
This sequence comes from Oxyruncus cristatus, assembly GCA_013399855.1. Taxonomy (NCBI): domain Eukaryota; kingdom Metazoa; phylum Chordata; class Aves; order Passeriformes; family Cotingidae; genus Oxyruncus; species Oxyruncus cristatus. Next base: position 777,363 of record VXAY01005700.1, read on the forward strand.
ACCTATGCAGGTTGGAGAGATGGGCAAAGAACTGTCTGAAATTCCACAAAGGCAAATGCAGGATCCTGCACCTGGGGAAGAATAACCCCATTTACCAGTGCAGGCTGGGATCTGACCTGCTGGAGAGCAGTGCTGTGGAGAAGGACCTGGGGGTCCTGGTAGTCAAGCTGTACCTGAGCCAGCAGTGTGTCCTTGTGGCCAAGAAGGCCAATGGTATCCTGGGGGAGTATTAGGAAGAGCATTGCCAGGTGAGGCCACACTGGGAGTGCTGTGTCCAGTTCTGGGCTCCCCAGTAAAAGAGACATGGAGTTTCTGGAGTAAGTCCAGTGGAGGGCTACAATCAGGGGACTGCAGCATCTCTTATATGAGGAAAGGCAGAGGGAGCTGGGCATGTTCAGCCCCAACAAGAGACAACTAAGAGGGAACCTCATCAGTGTATACAAGTATGTAAAGGGAGGGAGTCAGGAGGATGGATCCAGGCTCTGCTCAGTGGTGCTGAGCAATAGGACAAGAAATAACAGGCAGAAACTGATGCAGAGGAAGTTCCATCTGAACATGAGGAAGAACTTCTTTACCACGCAGGTACCAAGCACTGGAACAGGTTGCTCAGAGAGATTGCAGAGTCTCCCTCACTGTAGACATTCAGAACCACCTGGATGCAATCCTGTGATACGTGCTCTAGGATGACTCTGCTTGTGCAGGGAGGTTGGACCAAATGACCCCCTGCGGTCCCTTCCTACCTTACCCATTCTGTGATTCTGTAACATGGAGACAAACGACATCCTCTGGGCTGGTATCTCCCATTTCTATAGAAGAAAAATGGAGATCTATATTCTACTTGCAACAGTAGACTAGTCTGTGACCTACAGTTTAAACAGCTGCAAATCTGTGAATCTAAACATTTCCTGATTTGGTCACACAGAGCTCAACGTCCCTCCCCCAGCCCAAAATAGCGTATCACCACAAAAAAAAAAAAAAAGTCACTAAATTTAGTGTTCTCTAATAAGTACGTATTTAATGGCATATGACTTTCAAAAACATTATTAAAAGAGAGAATACAAAAGTGGTTTTAGTAGAATTTTGAGAACATTCACAAGCATCTATAAACTTGTAGATTTGAAAACCTAAGTTGAGACTTGATGACATGGCCACATTTCATTTACACATATTAAAGCGGAAGGGATACTGAGAATCCCTGCACTGAGTCTGACTTCCAGGAGAAAGTGAGGTCTAACACATAAATAAAAAATAAAATCTACAGCAGCCCAGAGAAGCTTAACTGCACAATGACTGAAACACACACTGGTTCACAATATTTATTACAACCTATTGCTTTAGATAAACCTGCTGTATGGTTAGTAAACCCAAACATATGAACCAACAAAAAAAATTACAGCACAAACGACATCTCTGTAAAAGGTATGCAGTGGAGATGAAGAGAGGCACAACCTTAGTTTTTTAAGTAAGAGCACAATGAAGACTCTCATATGCGAGTACAGCTCTCCTAGTAACAGAAAATGAAGGTAAATAAAACTCATACTAATGGTAAAAATCAGCGTAGTATTGTTATATCTGTATACAAAGAATACAGGGTCTTTTTAAATACCCTCCTTTCATTCTCAATTACCTGTAAACACAGCTCTCCCAAACCACCTTCCCTCTGTACCTGAACCAGTATATAAAGATCTATACAGAATGTGCAAATCCAGTATAAGTATTTTTAGGCTCTCTTCTTCAAATAGAAGAAATACAAGTTTAAAAACATTAATACCACAGATTTCCCTCTACCCAGTCTCTGCAGAAAGACATCCAAGTACAAGAAGCAGCAAAACACTGGACCAAGAAATCCATAAGAATGCATGAACAATATATGAACTATAAATACAAACACATGTGGAAAAGCAAACAACAGTTATCAAGGGAAACTACTAATACTGGCAAAGGAAAGTGAATTAGGACTTGTCAGCTTACAGATCTGTTCCTAAAAAACATTCACATAAGGGCTTAAGTAAACCTACAATGTTAACTGAGATCCAACTACATTTTAGGCTGACAGGATTTATTCATCAACTTGTTCATTAAGATGTGATATCTGGTAGTTACATGCCATGCTCCACAGTACTTAATGATACCATATTTATAAGTGTTGCTAGAGCAAGATGCCAGGAGTCAAATAGCTACTCTATTGGGTTATTTGCTACTGCTGCCTTTTCATTGCCACTCCACAGATTCTTTCTGCACCAAACATTTTAATACCCCTCTACCAATCTGCTATTTTATGTTTTTGAAAAAATAAGTTAGACAAAAATATTACAGCCGACAGTGAGTGTGGTACAATCTAGTTCTTGTGTTAAGACTTTTGGCCCAAGAGTAATTTAAGAACAGTACCAGCCTGAGCAGAACACAGTTCTAGAGCACTTAAAATACACAGATGTTGAAACAGTCTGGATTTTACTTCAATGCTGGAAAGTGAACCAGAGTTTAAAGAATTTACATACACAAATCTCAAGCATAGTTTAGAAGCTCAAGCAATAACCAGAGTTCACTCCTTCCAGAAATTGCTTTAGAGGGTGTTTGCATTTCGCTACGGGTGCAGATATGAACTTCTTTGAATAGTATTTGAGCTTCCACTAAAGCTAAGAGGGAACATATTCAGTGCAAACAACACACCAGTTAATTGAATTTAAAGCTCTCAAACTAAAGCAGAAAGAAAAAAGCCTACTAATGGTATCTACTGTTTGTCTGACTATCTCCTGTGAAGCAACTTTTCATCTGAAGGTCAGGCAATAACACTGAATATCAATAAAGAGTCCTTTGGCCAGCACTTAAAAATTTCTGTCACTGAGATGAAAGTAAAATTATGCTATGTCTAGAAATAGACACAGAAGCCTCCTCTATGTCAAACACTTGATAATCTCCATGCAACGCTGATATAGCTGCACAGATTTTCAGGAAATTTTTTTTTTTTTGAATAAATATTGAATATTTACATACAAGGCCAAATCACAACATTTTCACCCTAAGAAAGTAGGTTTTATTGTGAAACTTTTCATTTTTGGTGAACGACCAACAGTTGTCTAACAGTTTATTTGCAAGGCTGGAGTGCATTACAAAACTCACTACAAAAATCAATTTCTATTCTTCATCTGAGTACTGAGAGGTTCAGTGTAGTTGCCAGCACTATAACAACTTGGTTAAAGTCATTTTCTAGTAAATCAACATTGCCAGGTAGGTACAGTCAGTCCACATATACAAATGACTCCTACCCAGTGTAAGAGAACTGAGCAACAAGCCTCAAAAATCTCAGACACATCAACTTCTTAAGTTATCAGTACTGAATTTCATATGAGTGCTATAATTATTGACCACGACAAGGTCAGGTGTCGAGTGTGTTGACTTCTTTGGAGCAGAAATAATGCACAACTATTGCATTAGGGTATCGAGCAAATGCACTGTAAAGAGAACAAAACACAAAAATCAGCTATCAATACAGACAGTTCTCCATATTCAAACACAAACATTGTTGTACAGAATCAGAAAGAGACACCTGCATGGAAGTGATTCTTTCTTTTTTAAATTACAGCCTGAATATATTTTTGAGAAAACCAGACAAAAGAATTCTACGCATTTTGTAAGCAGGCTTTTTTTTTTTTGTTTTTGTTTTTGTTTGTTTGTTTGTTTTGGGGTTTTTTTTTTAATCTATTATCATTTCTATAGGCACACTTCACTTTACTTCAACTTGATAACAAATTAAAGACTGGGTGACGTGCTTGACCTTCAAAATCTTGTTGAACTTAACAGCATTAGAAAAATTCTGTAAAGCAAAACCAATACTGCCTGTGCACATTTAATTTCTGATGCTACATGCTACACATTAAGAGTAAAAAACTTAATATGCACAGCAATATTTAGACCAATGTTTATTAAAATATTTTGGAAAAACAACCTTTCCTATCATTGTTAATGCTGATATCTCCAAAGAGTTCACATCAACAAGAGAAACAATAACTAAGTCATGTAGCATTTCACTTGAGTTCAAAGAGGAAAAAGTGCAAGTAAAATTGGCATTCTATATTAAGCCATAATAACCTACTAGGAATAGTGGAAAAAAAGTTACTGGTACCCAGGTAATCAAGTAAATTAGTTTTACTTTTAGATATCCTACGATAATTAGGCTGCAAAATGTAAATCAGTTAGAGAACTACAAAGCCATCAGATACAGAAAACTACACATGTATCTTAGTTTAAAATTCTTTATATCATCCTTCATAATTCTAGTTAAGAAGCAGGTAGTAGCAGAATGATTTTAAGCCTTTTAGAGTAGTGAAATAAGAACTCTTGGGAGTTTCTGAAGAGATTTCATACTCCTTTGTTGAAAGCAGGATTAAACTCTTGCAGTAAGTTCACTGAGTAAAGCTTTGAGGTATTCCCAACCACCCAGTTGAGCAATGTAATTTGTAATTCAAACACTCTTCAAATAGTTCCCTCATACTGCTCTTCTCTCTGGCTATATACACATTCCAAGTTTTCCAACATTTTTAGTTTAAGTGTAACAGATTCATATTTGATTCAGTTTACCAAGCTCTCTCACCTGTTACCTATCTTCTTTTTACAAACAGTGCACACCTTCTCCTCTGTAATAATACACTTCACTTGCTGATGCAAGATCCGCTCCTCCTGGACCTAAAGAAGGATAAAAAAACCAACTTGCTCAAACAGCATGCCACACCACAGCTGCCTTCTAATCTGGTAAAATTACAAACTGTCACAACATTTAATTTTCAGTATCCACATTACCAAGTTGTACAGCACAAAAGAAGCAGGTCTGTAGAGTAGAGCAGGTGGTATTGAACACCCCATACGCACACTATACAAATTAGAGGATTTCACTTTCAACTTAGTCCAAAGACTAAGACATTCTAACCACTAAAGGGTGTTAAAGTAAACTACTGAACTGCTTCCTCTGGTTCACTTTATTTGAAAGAAATCCAGTCCAAGTCGCTTGAGATGGTTCTGCAAAGCACCCCACAGCACAGTGAGTCCAGAGACTTAGTGGAAAAACAGACACCTCATCCAAACTAAAATGAACTCACACACCACCCCCTGCTGGGATGCTCAATCTACTTGGGTCACATTTCAAGTGCACTACAGCACCATCTAGAGGACACACATCCCGTATGAGGAACAGCTAATTTAAATACTGAACATGTTTTAAAACACCATTCCAACAACTGACAGGCGGTGGGTGCTTACCCTCAGAAATTCCGCATGGAGAAGATTCTTGAGCACTTGATTAAATCTTTTCTTCTGAGCATTTTCTTCAAGGACTTTCTCTAAGAAGATGCGAATCTCACTAATCTGCGTGTTTGCTGGGAGTAGGTTTATTGCCTGGAACAAAATAAGTTAGAAAAAATTAAAAATAAATAGGGACCAAAATAGAATAGAAATTGACACATTTAGCTTGAAACTTACAACCCTTTAACCCGCCTACTACAGTACCTTCCGTAATCTTCTACCAACAGTACAAACTGAGGTCTGACTTACCTTAGTGGTATCCAGTTTGCTGTGATGTAGTTCCAACACCTGCAGAGCAGCCTGCAGATTGGCTTGAGGCTCCAGCACTTCCATCTTGATTGGTCCCAGGCAATGAACACTAGGTGGGGAGAGATACATGCGGAGCAGCGACAGATAGACCTGTTGCACACAAAAGGGAAGTTCTGAAAACACTGCATGTATCCACAACTGACACTGCTAGTAGAACCCAGCAATGGTACTAAGTTGTACCCATGGCATCCAAAATGCTGAAGCACTCATTTGAACAGCTCTAACCTTAAAACAGTACAACCTGACAAGTACCAATGATGTTCAAGGCCTTTCAAGACTTGCACTCTGAAGATTTTCTATAAAAGTAGTTAATAATGCCTCCCTCATCGATCTTTCAGAACTCACAGTGTTTAGAAACCAACACTTCATTGCTTTTTACTCGTATCTTTTCTGCAGATGTATGTGGAATACACACACAGTAATTTGTCTTTTGAATTCCATCATAACTTCAGTGATAGAGTATCATTTGCAACAAAAGAGAAATAAAAAACAACCCCCAAAACAAACAGCCAACCAAAAAAACCCCTAACAAACAAAACCAAAAAGAACCCCATCAGTCATCTAGTAATCCTTAAATTCCAAGAGCTTATACACAGGCTCCCTACACAAACCCCAAAAAAGTCTATACAGAGCCAAAACTTTCAAGTCCTGAAAAAGGTATGAATAGCCTGCTACATCCTTACTGAACAGGAAGACTACAAAGATGAAGCTACTTACATCTTTGTTGCCATCTTTATTTCTGTCGTAATGTTTATGGCAGTAGCTAGAACAGAGAAGAATCAAGTACAATACAGAAACAATTTTAGAACTCATAGAATCAGTTCACAGAAATTAATATTTAAATGCTTTGACTACTGAAGTCATCAAGTTAAGTAACCATGCATCCAATTTGGATCAATTAATCAAACTGCACAACAAAATTACACCATTTATTTTGCATTACAACGCTGAGAGAAGGGAGGTTTTTTGCAAATCTCTCACTACCAATCACCTTAAAAAGCTTTAATGCAGAAGCCAAATTTAATTTAGCTGTGTAAGAAAAAGGGGAAAAAATGGTATCTCCGATCAACACATCCCAGCATAAAAACATATGCGTAGATATTTCTTATTAGTATATCTTAATCACAAAGAGCAGCTGTTCATTAGAGTACGCTGCATACCGGGGCTGAATGCCCTGTAACTGGCATTTGCTTCAAAAGAAGCTACATTGAACAGGCCCCAATGTTCACATACACCTGCCAGCACTGAGTAGCTGAGTACTTCTGATTCACTCAGGAGGCCCCCTGGCACAAAATATCTGGAAAAATACTGTATCTATACTAAGAGGATTCTGCCTAACTGAAGGAGCCTAACTTGGCAAGTGGGCCAATGAATGTCTCTCCAAAGAGAAAAGAAGCAAAACAACAGAAGTTCACAAGGTAAGGACAGATGGAAACAAGAAACCCATTGATGACAGTCATATTGCTCCAAAGTGCAATGACAGAAGAGCATGAAAAGGTAAACCTCAAGGGGACAGAATGAGCATCTGTAACGAACACATACCTGGAAAAGCCTAAAAGTCAAAAAAACACGGAAACACAAAAGATCCTGAAGACTTAAGAGTGTTCATGTTCCACATACACATTTCACTACACAGCCACAGGGAAGTGAGCAAAATAAGACTTGCAAAAAAACAAAGAAATCCTTACTTTTCAGCCATGTTGGTGTCCTTCAAAATATGAACATAAATAAAAAGAGCTTGCTCATGCTTCCCCATACGACCCAAGAGCAGAGCACGTTCTTCTAGGAGACCTAGTGATAGCATGAAGGATTAAGTCAATAGCTACACAGAGAAATGACAAAAAAAGCTCAATTAGTGACCAGACTAACAATAGGAATTATTAATCTGTGCTCACACTACAGTTTAAGTTACACTGAGACTGTAAGTCTACACTTCACATGAGTCTCAGAAACCCTTTATGAATTTTTAAGTAACCTTAAGAAACAATAACCTTCAGATCTGTTGAAAAATTCAGGCTCATCAAAAAGTTAAGCTAATTATTTAAGTGATGGGAGATGCCACAAGGTCTTAGGTCAACAGTTACAGGAATCCTGCAGAGACTGGCAAACCCAACTGTGCCAGCAAAACCAGCATACACACCAATGGCCTACAACTACAGATACAGTCACCTTGTCTGTTTCTAGTTACCATGATTCTACAATAAGTGAGGAGGTTTTGCTGTACGATGCAATAAGTTAGGGTTTAATTAACCTATGAAAACTGAACTCACCATCAAAGGGGAAGTCACTAATTAGCCGACCAGGTTCATACCAGCTAGACTTCTCCAGAAAAAGTAGAAGCTTTTTACGGTAATCCCCCAAGTCTCCTCCTTCCTCCCCAGCAGGCACTGGAGTTCTATCTATATGGAAGAAAACAACATAAGCTAAATTCTTACAACTTGTTACTACACTAGTACACAGAAGAAGATGAACAAACAAATCATCATGAAGAGGAACTAAACGCTATAGAACTGTTACATGGATTGGGACTCTAGTGTACCTGCCAAATTACTTCAGCTCCTTAAAACACATCAAGTGGTTGGATAAAGCAATACTCAGTTATTCAAAACCCTTCCCTACCCTTAACACGCAGGATTCAGGGAGCAGTAGCTGCCATTCTACTTAATTATGAACAAAGTGTTGCTTGATCCCTTAAAATCTCTTGGGAGGCAATAAGTTAGCCTGCCCTACAAACCCACAACTTTTGTTGTTCCACTTCCTTCATCACTTAGGGTTGAACAGGGAAGGCTTACAAAAATACGGTATATGAAGGCTCCCCTGTGCTGTCCCATACTCCTGGTCTTCTCACCAGAAAAGGTTAAACATACCTGCAGGGAAAGAATTGAGATATTCTTTCATTAATCCCTGCACTTTCTCACAGTACAGCTGGATCAGACAGTTGTGAAAGTCTGCACCAGTTTCTTCCCAAACATGGATGATGTGTTCCTGTGAATACATGTTAAGTTTCAGTTACAGACACTTTCTCTGGGAAGTAACTTATTATAAGCAAGCAACACTTCTATGCTTGCCTTCACCAATCCTGACTTCAGGATTTCATAAATTTCAATTATGGGATTTTTGCACAACTTATGGCAAGGCTAGCATTCTGTGAGACAGCATCAGACTCTGACTCCTGGAGAACTAAAATCTTACATATAACATTTTGTACTGAATGTAATGCACTAGTAGAGATTGAGTTCTTACCAGATAAGGAATAGTCAAGCTTTTAAAATTTTCTATCAAGAAACTGAGCACTTTGTCCCGTGGCAAAGCTTCCACTTCAGGGAGGTCTTCCGTAAATATCTGTTAAACAAAATTATTCACAGAAAGATGTGGGAGTTTAAGTGCTACAGTGTATTTCCTCTGAGGCACTGAGGCCCAGCATATCATCACAAGTGTCCAAAGTGTAAGCACAAGAAGTATAAAAAAAAAAAATCTGAGCAACTTATTCAGGCATTGAGAAGTTATTTCACATTTGAAGAGATAAACAAACACCCCCACTTCTGCCTTAGTGAACACTCTTCTCTTACAGAACCCAATTATCTTACAAATACGGGGAGTCAATTTTATATCAAAGAGAAAAAAGAAATAAGTACAGCAAATCAACACTTGACATTTAAATACTCAATCAGGCTCTTGTGCAAAAAATGTGACATCAATAACATTAAATGTTGTAAAGTATTCCAAGAATGGACTAGAGTGAGAGCAGGACAGTCTTTATCTACTGCTAACATTACCACAGTACTGAACACAGAAAACACAAATTATATCTTTAATTGGATTTAGCATTAATACACAGATTCTTACATTAAGTTAACCCAATTCCATATACTGCATTAAGAATCTCAATGACAAGGTGCCTGTTTCAACCACACTTACCTTCAGTCCATCTTCAGGAAAATCTCTTAGCACCCAGACTGAGTAGGAAAATACCAAGTGCAAGTTTTCTGTGCCTGGAATATAAAAAGCAGTAGGGCTAAATGTTAAAATCCTAAGCATCTATCTACTCACAACACAAGCAGATGCCTTCAGAGCCAGCAAAGCTTAATTTACATGAAGAATCCAATTTGTTTTTCTCTCCCTGCTCAAGTCAAGCAAATTGTGCATTCCAGGAGAAATCCACAATTTCATTACTTCACAGACATGATTTCAAAACAAAACAAAAATTAACTCAAATACTAAACGCCACCAAAGATAAACAATTTAGCCCAAAACTAAGACTGGTTGTCTTAATCACATTCCAAGTCTCCCTTTACAACTTGTTTTTATTAGGGTAGAGAAAGCCTTGTACTTTTCACTTACATAACTTCCTTCAGTCGTTTTCCAGCCTGTCAGTCTAATGACTTCTATAGCAAGTGGTCACATACTTCAAAACAAGCAGTAAAGCCTCACAGTACTGAAATAACTAGCACAGAAACTACATGACATCTAATAGCTTCTCACCTTCTAAGAAAATGTAGGACCTGCCCTTTTAGAAGGAATGCTTTTGTTTGGACAATTCGGTTCACAAAACTAATAAATCACACTAGGAAAACAGGACTCTACTCCGTTGACACAAGGTTAGGATCAAATACACATACATACTTGATGACTTAAAAGACCACAGCTACAAGCCTGGAGGAATTTTCTGTAATTACCTGAGAACTATTTCTGAGTATTTCATTAAATACCCAAAAATCTATAGAAAAGAGTCAACTGAAGAAGAGTTTTTATTTCACTCAGAATGTAAGTGAGAGAAACTAGAAATACACCCTATACAATTTCATTAAATGCCGAAAAATCTATAGAAAAGAGTCAACTAAAGAAGAGCTTATTTCACTCAAAATGTAAGTGAAAGAAAGTAGAAATACACGCTATACAATTAAAATAACAAAAAAAAATTATTGCTTAGATTAGAAGGCCATAACTACAGAAGCCTCACCAAAGGGGTGGGCAAAGGGAAAAATTTGGAGAAACCCCACAGCCAGAAATGCTTTTATCATCTTGGTTTAGGGACTCCAGAAATAACACTCATCAATTAATCAAGGCAGAATGGGCAGTGCAGCTAAAACAACTACATATATAGTGTTACATTTCTGTTATTTACTTGGGGAGAAATTCTGCAAGTGACACCAGCATGAAACATTCCATTTTTCAGGAAGAGTCAACTTTCTAGGTTGTTTCCACTGTACTTCACTACTGTGAAGTAAACAAACATCCTTTATCAGTTTTAAAGAGCTGGGCAAGAAGAATATAGAAAAAACATTTTCAGGTCCTAAACAGCAAAGTTCCAGAAGACTAGAAAAGTTTAGCAAGCTGCCAAGATTATTTAAAGAAGTATTACAGACAACTTGGGTAATTACAGGTCTTAACTTTCATCAATCTCAGGTAAAACAAATGAACAGCTGACATAATTTGACTGAGATAAACTTATCATGATGACAGAATTACTTTCTAAGTAAGACAAAAAGTTTTTGTAAAGCTGTGCTGAACACAACATACATTTCTCTAAGACAAGTGACATTACCAAATGATATCAATGAGTAAGAAGTGTTAGAGAGACATGGCACAAATGAGAAAGGTCTCAATATCATTGTTACGTATGCATTATCACTGAATAAACATGTCGCTAATTGAAACCAGCAGTTTTTAAAAGAAGTAATTATAGAAAAAAAAAAATATCAAACTTGGGCAACAGTAAGGGACCAAGAGATGAACAAAGATATTTCCCTCAATCCAAACACTACCAAAACAGCAGTGTGATACTTTTGAATAGTTTTGCTTTTAAAAATAATATTGGATGGGAGGGAACTATTCTCAGAATTCGCAAATACGAAAAAAGACTCAAGAGTTCACAACAAACAGTCAACCAGACAAGTTTCTACCATGATGCTGGAACAGCAACTACTAATTGTTAAGTCATTATCTAGATCTACCTAAACACAGGAAACAACAACTTCATATAGGATTTTCATTTCATGAAAGACAATACAAAGACCAGCAACTGGAAGTTAGGACTTTCAGCTGGAAAGCCTAACCAGAAGTTAAAACTTTCCTTTTGTCAGTGATGATAAATCATTACTGGAAGAAAATTCAAAATACTATGGCCCACTTTCTCCCAATGGAAATTTTAATCAGAAATAAGGAATGTTTTCCAGTAAGACACTCAAGTTTCAACAAAACATCCATGAGCTAATACTTGAAGTTTGCATTATGCAAGAAACCAAACCAGATGACAATGATATCCTTTACCTTGATAGCCTCTAGAAAGTTGCCAAACAGAAGAATAATCACTAAGCCAAACAGGAGTAACAGCTTCATAAAAAGACTGCTCTCCTTCCCACTCACCCAAATGCTGCAGATATTGCACTGTCCTCTCATGACCCTTCAAAGGCGAGTTGGCTTTCTTTGACTGATCCACCAGTACCTGTAGTGCTTTCAGAACAAAAAAATTTCATTCCTTTGTAACACAAGTATAGTCCCAACTTGAACCACAAAAAGTGTATTTTTCCTGTTCTGCTACTGAAGACAAAACAAAGTTTTGTTTTGAACATCCAGACCAAACTAACAGGAACAAAGACTGATTTGATCACTAGATGGTGATTAAACAGTCTCTTCTGAATACTGCCTGCTCACTGAAGACAAGTAAATATTCCTCAATACAAGGAATACATGCTTCTACTCCTCCTCTCCCAACCACATACTTACCTTTCTCATGCAGACCTTTTTTCTCATACAGTATTATCAGCTCACTATACTTGTGTGCCTTCTTTAATACATGCTCACTCTCCTCAATATGGCAGTGATTGTTCTCCAGACGTAGCAATGGTGCCACCAGCGCTACATTCGTCTGCAAGCAAAAAGGGAGCACTTAAAGGTACTTCAGTGGAAGTGCAATTGCAAAGCGTTTAGTACAAAACATGAGTTGGAAGCAGGGGCTGGGGGGCAAGGAAGCTTTATAGCAGAAGAAATACAAGAAATGATAGTTTAAACATCTTGGAGTAAGACCCATGTTCATTTCCATCATTTCTGGGTCAGAATGAAGACTGTATCAGAGCTACTCCCCTTCAAGAACAGAGGTCAGCTTTGAAAAGCTTTATAACAGCAAAGATCATACTCTTCTGCATTTAACAGTACAAGGCAACATAAGCATTCATTAGAACTTCAAAATACACAGGCATGCCCATCATCTTTCGACAGACATAGCAACCAGAAACAGACACATCTGCTTATTCCATGAAACTGCTTCCTGATCAGTGATCAAACTAGCTAACCAAGTTTTACACATCATTTTTAGACCAAAGACAGACAGCTGTGTGAGAATTTCTGAAGTACCTCCTTATCCTCCTTAAATATTTCTGAAATTCCAACAGAGCTCATGTGGCAAAGGAAAAGCCTCTAGCTCAGACAGACACTCACGTGAAGGTAACACTTTAACAGGGTGGTATCAATGATTTGTAGCAGCTTCTTTTTGGATTTGATTGTGGGTGTTCCTTCCATGAGTGGCGAGGTACTAGACTGATGGTCAGAATCATTTAGCTTCTTCACTAGCTGACTTCTTTTCTGCAGGACATCAAATGAAATTTTAACTGGAAAAGGCCATGAATTTCTACATCTCACCTCAGCAAATATAATCCACCAAGTAAAAGACTAAATTAAGTCAATTTAAAAACTTGATTTAATAAATTGTTTCCAAAAGAATTTTTATTGTTACTAACTATTCAACAGATAAATTTTAGAACTACATTCAGCTGTATACACTTGTTCTGCAAATTTACAGTTTTGCAAAATGTCCAGAGTCTTGAGAAAACAGTCTGAAGGCAATTCCGTTAACCTGAGTAGAGACATTTTAAATAAGTCGGGCAACACCCAAAACACTTGGAAAACAATTTAGGTTTTGAACTACTAGGCACAAAAACTATCCTCCTTTGGACACAAGCTTCTTTTTAGTTTAGTAAGGATGGCAACCAAACAATTCGGGTTCCAGTTATGACAAAATAAAGAAGGCAGGAAGTTACAGTGCCCATTATCTCCTGTTCCACATTTTAATGCATGCTCTCGACCTGTCTCCGGACAGAGTGCCCTCCACAGTAGTCACCAAACAAAAACAAAAGATCAAGTGCTCAAGTCTTCTTCAGAAAGATACCAGAAATACTGGACTCGTATTCAGATCTGATCCATAAGTAAATTTTGTCCAGTCACACATGAGGTTTCCCACATAACTGTGGGGTATCTCACATGTTCCATTTCCCCTGTTTACTCAGGAGCTGCTGCCATAGTTTCCAACCATGAAGACAGCCCACTAAGGTTAGCATTACAGAGCTGGAGTAGGTATACTGCTTCCTACACATCAAAGTTAACCAACAAAGCATGCTAAAACTGAATAACCCTGCTCTAAACACAGGTAGAGGAGCACTCACTTGAGTTAGGTAGTCTATCAGAGCTAAATGTGCCTTCTCCAGCTCTGCCCCAGAGAGCCCTGGCAGGGGGTTGGGATACTGTAGCTGTTTCCTGTAATCTGTGGGCAGGAGGTCAGGATACAGACCCATCACATGAGTGGGATCTAAGCAAAAAATAACTAGTATTAGTAAGTATTCATAATATTTTTGTAAACTCATAGAGTCAGCGTAGCTTTCTAACAGAGCAGTCTAGTCAACTTATATATCCACAAGGTTCTCAGTCCTTTTCTTTCACTGTAGTTTTCCAAAGCAAATACGATGTGTCATCAAAACAAGTTCTAGGTTTAAATGCACAGGAATCTCAGTCTTAAGCAATATTCTATGGTACAATTCAGTCTTAAGTGTTCTTCCAATAGCCCTAGTACAAATCAGGGGAGTATCGTCAGAGACTATTTTAACTTCCAAAAGCACAGAAAAGTTTCCTGGTTTCAGCAGCTTGGTTAAACCAAGGGTTAAGGGTCCTTTGGTCTGACTTTGCAAATCTACAGATGTTCGTTACCTTTCATTCCAAGCTGCAAGTAGGCTTTCAGCAGCTGCTGAAACACTCAGCAGCTTCAAGGGCCTGTGCACATGCTATGCATGCTGTAAAGTAGCCCAGAATACAAATATATTCTGGACAAAGGGCAAACTCTTGACTTAACTTACTAGGTGTAGTTGATTAAGTACTATTACCAGTTTCACCAAAAAACAACTGCACAGCTGTCTAGGTTATTTGCCATTCACTGTTTTAAATCAAACAAAACATTAAAACAAAAAGCTCCAAGCAACAGCCCATGAGTTTAAATTCATTCCTTCTAAACTAGGTACCTCAAAGCTGACCTAAGCATTTACCTGTACCAAGCTTGGCAAAAACTTGCATGGATTCATCAAAACGCTTCTGGCAGAAAAGGTTGAAGGCAAAGAGGTTCTTTATGTGGTGAATTTGTTGTCGCTTCTCACTATCTGAATCATCTTTCATTTCCTACAAACATACAAATTAACGAACATTAAAAACTCTTGGGCCTCATATACAAGAAGGAAAAACTTTAAGAAATAATTGGAGCATTATACATGAGACAGACTAAGAAGAAAAAAGATAATCTTCCAAAGTGAACATCTGTGATGGTGCCTGTCAGATGCTATGTTTATTGTGTCACTGAGATAACCTGGAAGGTTTGAAAGCTACCTTTTATTATCTATATACTTGCTCTGTCACAGCAACTGTCTCTTCACTGATTCACCTTTTCAAATTTTTTTTTCAATTCAGCAATTCAAAATGCAATTAATTAATTTTAATGTAATTCAAAGGAAGTGTCCAGAAACCAAAAAAGCCTAAACCAGTAAGAGCAGTAGAATTAAATATACTGCATCAGCATCTATAAAATATTATTGTTTCAGAAGTAGTACTAAAAAAAGACCCAAAAGCCATATGACAAAACACACAACTCCAAACAACACTGCCTGTAAGCAGCCTGAAGACTTTGAAGTCTAACTGACTTCAAAATCTAAAAGAAGGTAACCAATTAAACAGCTAAGAAGTAAGCTTTTACACACAAGATGAAATCTCAAAATCTAAACCACAGCAGATCAATACCACAACAGCCCAAAACTAAAGCTTAAGTCAAAAAGGCTGGACTTAACCAGTTTGTGCAAAGTGGACAGCTGGGAGGCTACACTGACTAATTAGTGGACTTGCTATACCCAAGCAGATGGCAAATATCCTTTTGTTTACTTTTGCACCATTACATACACTGCAAACTCAGTTTTTGAGTACTTACTGCCAACTGCAAAGCCAACTCAAACTGTTTGTCCTGCAGAAGCTGCTGGATCTGTGTTGCTATGGACACTGGAATGAGCCGCCAAACAAAGTGATTACTTGCCACATATATAATATTTGTTCTGTAAACAAGACAAAAGTAGTCAATTACTAAGTTCCAGTGCTGAGAAAAAAGCAATACACTATCTAAAAAAATACAATCCTGGTTAATACACACACAGATCAATCTCATACAAGAACAACTTCAGTATTATTGCAAAGCAGAAAGGAGAAGAATATATGTCCAGTGATCAAAAATTCCCAAAGACAATCAACTCTGTAATTTCCTCCTCAAGATATAGCCTCCACGAATCTGTTCATAAAAAACCCAAGACTGCTTTCATGCTACTTCTTAAGCTGAGAGACTTAGAAAAGCTGCTCTTCTCCCAGTTTTTCAGAGTGCTACCATTCACCCAGAGAGCCTGACAACAGTAATAATCAGTTCTATTCAATACCCTCCAGAGGTGATGAAGCGTGGTCTCTGCAGCTCAATGCTCTGTACAAGCAGCCGGGGTTCAAAAGTGCGGATCTCCACATACCTTGGCAGAACAGCAATGATGTAGGGAGGTTGGTGTTCTGTTAACAAAACAAGAAAAATTTAAGCTGATTGCTCTCAAGTATTCCTTGAAACAAACCAGAACTTAAAGGCTTCTTTTCAAATTGTTTCCCCTTGAAACGTGCTCTTCTTTTCCCAGAAGAACTACAGTGTTTTAAAACACTACCTTCCATTTCAGATCTTGTCCCTTTATAAAAGATATGCAATATGCCCATTTTATGAGGAGAAAGGCATATAGACTACAAGCAAAGAAGGCTAAGAAGCAAAAATAAACATATGAAACCTTTCCAACAGTACAACTTAAAACACTGTAGAAACTGTCACACTCCAAATCCAGCTAGTTTCAAAATACTGGAAACAATGATTTTATCACATCCAAAAGAGTAAAGAAGCAAATTTTTAAAAAAACCACCTGCTACTTCTCACCCATGGCTATAGGAATATCTGTCCAATTCAAGGCACATTTCTGAGTACAGACCCCCTCTTCGTTAAGCACAACTGTTAGATCATCTTGGCCAACTGCAACTTTTCCATCTGCTACAGGAGCTACCAATGGTTCCAGCTGCTTCCCTGTGGGAAACAGTTCTTTGATGGATCCTTTTCCATCCACCTAGGATAATAAAGAAGATAAAAAACCTGGTTTTTAAAATAACCTTTACTTCACAGCTGCACGAGACTAAAGCCAAAAACCCTTAGAGGGATTTACATCCCAGACTAATCACTAACAGGACAAGTGCAGTTTTAAAGAGAAGCAATAACATTTTCTGCATATCCTAACTTATCTTGCTTATACATCACTGCGGAATAAAGAATTAATACTTTTGTGTCTGAGATGATGTATTCCTGTTACTATAACACTAGCTGAGTGCACCACTCATACAGGTTTATAAAATGCATAGTACAGTAGCAATAGCAGCTGAAGTGTCCAAACACTTAATTCAGGCCAAAACTAACGCTCTTTTGTTACGGCATGAGTGAGTGCTGCCACATAAAAAAACAAACTAAAAGCTTAGCAACCTGTCTAGTCTTTTTCCCCTGCCCTAGTCAGTCATTTCGTGGCCACATGCTCTCCTGGGAACTGAGGTCACACAAAAAATTGCTGTTTCATGAGCTGATAAAACAACTCACTACCACCAAAACAGAGAATCTTTCTCCTTCCACTCCAGCTACACCTTCTTGCTGCTTCCCTTGCATTTACAGCTCAAGCATTTTATAAATCAACAGCTAGCTAGCAGAAAGCAACACCATAAATACATGTATATTTTTTCTGCCTATTTAGTGAAACTTAACCCCATTCAAGGATAAGTCTGTCAAGCATCAAAACTAACCCAAAGTAGGTACTTGGACAGGCAGTTTCCACCCTGGTTGCTTGAGCAGCTGCACAACTACTCATGTAACTAGAATGGAAAGAATAAACATCTAGGAGAGCACTTTAGAAAGGCATCCCTTCTTTTGTGAGCAGCATCACTTTCAAGGGACCGCAGAAATTACATTCAGTTTTCCTGTTGACTACAGATGAGTGTTGCCAACCATGTAGGAACACATGTGTGGTGTACCTCATCTTCATCTTATTTTCCTATAGTATCTGCAGAAACCAACTATAAAGGCAGAAAAGAGAATCAACTATAGCTGTCAATGAAGCTGTAAATGAACTGGAAACTGTAATATAATGACAGTAAGTTTAGAGACTATCAAACTGAAACTACTACAGATCAGCAAATCAAAACCAAAAAAATAGTTATGCTTCACTGTATGTCAGATAAGATATTCTTGGTCTTTTTTCCCCTCTTCAAGCTATCTCCTTTCTTAATACATTAAATAAAATGCAAACTGAGCTTACATAGACTGCTGCCAAACCAAAAAGTATCTTCTCTAATGCCTTTTTTCTGCAAGAGCTGCAAACACTGGTTTCAACAGTAACAAACAAAAGATCACTTCCTGACAATGTCAGTTCAAAAGCACAGGCTTAGACTGCCCTTACCATACCAGGGGTACCAGATGCTGGTTTTCATAAATCTGTTAGCTAAATCCCTGAGCACAGAAGCAGCCTCCATCGTGTTTAATGCTTTCCAAATCTTAAAACACTATTACACACCCCAGTCTTACCCGTATCAGGTAATAGTCCCTCTTGAAGCCCACACAGATGGAGTTTTCACACCAGGCCATAGACTTGGGTACGTCAGGCACACTGAAGTCCCCCTGAGGAAAAAATGGAAAATACGTTAAACTGGCTATTACAAGAGAAAAGCAAAAGTCAAATCTGGCAGTGCAGAGCATAACAGGCACCATATTCCCCACCACACATGCCTGATGTCTACTGGTCAAGGAATGGCAGTTTTCAATTAAATTCATGTATAGTAAAAAGGTGTGCTCTGAGTTAGCCGGTAATTTTCTAGAAGTGCACTGTAGGTCAAAAAGCCTCTACCCATTTCAATTAGCCACTTTTATCATTCCAGTATTCACAGCTGCAGCTCTCTACACTTGTTGTCAGTAACAATCTTCTGACTTAATGACATATCTGAAAAACTTTGAGTAGAAGTGCACCCACTTCCATAATGTCGTTAGGTATACATTCACAGATGATGTATGCTAATATGCTCCACTAACTTACAAGTGTACTACAACCAGGATGTTAAAATATAGGACACAGCCCTTAATTTAATTTATTAACTGTATTAATTACGTTAACTGTGATTCAAACCATGTATTTTCACTTTTTTTTTCTGCTTCGTTGTTACATCTCTGCAGAACCACCCAGAGTCAATGCTACGGAAGTCAGCAGTGCCTCTGGGTAACAGGGACTGCATAGCAAGCAGTAAAGAGCAACTACACTCCCTGTTGAGGCATATTAGATTACAGAAACAACACAACTTACCTGTAGCTCATGGAACTCTCTGTCCTTCCAAAAATAAAGCTGTAGCTTCTTACGCACTGCCACACACATTCTCAGCACCTCTTCCCCTGTATCTGATTGCTGTGAAAACAGACACGCACTCACTAACTCACAGGCACTCACAAAATAGGAGGCAAGTTAAGATAATATAAGGCCAAAAGAATCCTCAGCCTGAAGCAAAGGTGTCAGCTGAGGAGCAGCTTTGTTCAAACCTGCCAGAAGGGCATTGCCTAAAAAAAGGAAGGGGGCGGGGGGAGGGGGAGGTGGTGTCAGAATGCTTAAAAACAAACTTTGGCAGGGATTGTGACACCAAAAATTGCAAAAAAATAAGAGCACCAAAGGCATACACACACACAAACAGAAGATAAGTAGAGAGCTATCAGTCCAGCCATGAAACTAGGATAAATAGCTGGAACTCTGCAGTACAGGAGAGTTAAGGAAATGGAACAATGCAAAAAATGTGTTATACTAACAGATTAAAATATTAGTAACTTCTAATATTCTAACCTATTGAAAAAGTTTCTTGACAAATACCAGGAAAGTTAAGTGCCTGTACATACAAACAACAAACCACTCTGCAATGACCAGATGTAAAGGTGCTTTGAAACACATTACTTTTCACATCTAGAAAACCCCAAATACTTTCTAGAAACTATTTAACACTTGAGCTTCTATGGGGCAAAGAGAGAAAACATGATGAAGAGCACTTCTGGTTATGAAGCCTTCTGAATTATATGGTAGCACAAGAAACTCACTTGGATAAAAATGAGTCACTTAATAAACCATAGCACATGAACAGTGGAATGCTACACCTTATGAAACCATTTTATGGCTTGAATCTACCACAACTGCCCTGGGACTCTGCAAGCCAATAAACAGAAACAAAAACAGTGATGGAGTTGCTTAGACAAGGAAACTACTGTGAGTGAGTACAGTGGCAGTTCTAGGAAAAGGAATGGCTTATAATGAAGAGGACCTTTCCAAAAAACAAGACCATCAGAGTCAAATTTTTTATCAAAAGCTACAATCACAACAGGCACAGGAAAATACCTTATGAAGCAAAGGAAGAAAATGAAGGTGACTACATTAAAAATTGTTGCCTTAAGGAAATGCAGTAGGTACTAATTTTAAAAAACACTAGTACCCAAGCAATTTGCATGCAGCACAAAATTAACAAACCTAATCTATATAGAAACATGAAAAAATTATCCTTATTACGAACAGTAAGGACACCTGTGCCACTGTATTCCTCCCCTTACCTGGAGATCACAAGTGAAGAGAGATGCACCTTTTGCCTTGGAAACCGTGGTGATTTGTTGAAATGTCAACAGGTCATGAACATAAATGTTATTTTCTGTTTTAAACAAAATTCCAATTATTATTCAATATTTAATACATGTAGAGGTCATTGCTAATTCAAATAAGTTATCACATTTTACACTTATATAACAAGAACTTCTGAAACTAAGAGCTGCAAGAACGGAAAAGATGTGTTTTCCCAAAAGCTGAGAAGTGCTAAGGCACATATAAAAACAAAAAAATGCAAAAAAGAAGACTACCACCAACATTGGTAAATGACATGCAGGAACTGAGGACAAGTGCTAACCAAGCAGAAGAAGTGGGAGGGTCAGCAAGCAGGCCAGAGCAGAGCAAGTTCAACATGGAAGATTGTATGAACAAAGAGCATTTTGAACTGGCTCTTGAAATTAGTGTAAAGTGAACATTTGCAAACAGAGGGTACTGTGGTCAGGCTTTCATACGCACGAGGACGCAAGCGGCAGAAATCTACACATGCTGGAGCTGGAAGAGCCGGGACTTGGAGATCATAAAGAAGGGAGTAGCAACATAAGCAAAAAAAAAACCATAGGAAGATCATAAGGTTAAAGAAAGATAGCCAGAGCCAAGCAAACTCAGACCTTCCACAGGATGGTAAAAGATTGCCATCTGCATATAAACCGAATTTAGTGCAACACATAACAGTATGTTATATCAAACAAGTTTGGACAGAAGTTTTAGCCCCTATCGTACGGTCCACACATAGACGTGCATGTGTGTACTCAAATGCCAATACAATCTATATATATACACACACACTTCAGTGCACAAACATACTTCTTCATTTCTAATCACAAAACAGCATTAATGCTCTGTTCTCCAAGCTGGCTCACAACAAGCAAAGCTGCTTCTCAATCCATGCCACTTAACGCTTCCTCTGCAAAATGAAAAGCTCAAATTCCATGCAATGACTTCTCAACAACCAGACTGCTACGCAGGTGTGTGGAAAGAGTGCCACATTCAGACAAATAACTGCACTGAGCTCATTAAATATTAAAAGGTTTTTCTTCACTTACCTAATAGACTGACCAAAATTTTAAATTGAGAAACAACATGAATCTGAAAGGGAGAATGCTGTTAGTAACTCCATTCATAAACTAAACCTCTGAACAAGGGTTGATTATAGATAGTCTAGGACAAGGCATCTTAGATGATCTCAAAATAATGAAAAAAGCAAGACAGTTATCTATACACCACCTTCCTTCAGTTATTGCAACCCTTTTAACTAACACTCACTTTATAAAAGCTGGAATGTAGCACTTGCAACCTAAGGTGATAAAAAAAGCTATAATAATTGGCATGTTACTAGTACAAAAACTAAAGGATGTGCAACGTGCTGCTGAAAGAGGCTGCATAATCACTGAGGTGTTTTTCCAAGAATCAATACAATCAATGAACACAAGTTCTCCAAAAAAAAAAAGTAAAATGGCAGCAAGACTGGCAGTTACTTTAGTTCTACATTTCAAGTAAGCAGAATTACAGTCACATTCCTATAGGATTTCATATGAGAATCAAATAATACATTACAGTCTGTTCATGTATTACCATCATATTTACAAATATTCTCAGCCAGAGCAGCTGAAGGTTTGCTGCTAACCAAAGCCCAAAATAAACCTGCAAGTTCCAATTCTTTGCTTTCTGCTTTAGCTATCAAACCAAGGTTATTCTTTTATGGGAAGAGTGGGCAAAAACACCTGTCTGTTTCACCACTAGAAAAGTCTATAGTTTTGGGGAATTTTTTTGTTAAGCTTAGCAGAGATTGAAGATGTACATTACTTCATTTATTGGCTGAAAACAGCGGAAAACTGTCCCCACATCAAGATGGTATTTCCTACCTGCTGAATCTTCTTTGAGAAGTTCTTGTTGGATTTCTCTAGCGTCACTTCAAACCTATTGCAACCTATCAGAAAGATTTTAGAGAGTATGTAAAGAGTATGTAGAGAGTATGTATTTTAGAGAGTGAGGTTGCCCTCACTCATGACTGCATACCTCTCACACTAAGTAGATTACAAATAATTACTAAAGCAAACGTAACACTGGAAGAATGACACTTCCATCTGTGCTACCTTTTATTAATAGCTAAATGCATCAGAAGGTCCTCTACATAGTCAGGTGAAAATGTAAATTACACTTCTTGTATCCATCCAAGGGCCTCATCAATAGTTATATTTTTGCCTTGCCAGAATTTTAGATTACAAGACTTATTTCTAAGTAATTTGAAACCCAGAGATACAAAGATACCCATAAAGTCTTTATCCATCAAATATCAGCAATTTAAATTGCTAGAGAGCACATCACTGCAAAATAGACATGGAATAAACACTACACCACAAGGGTTTAAAAGGAGTTTTAGGGAAAAAGACTTACAGACACTTTCTGATGACATAACCTCTCCTGGCATTGATGCAAAAAAGGGGAAGAAATTTACCACGTGAGATAAGACACTAGCAACTCAAAACTAGCATGTTCTTACTGGAATAGACAGCCTACAAGTTTCAGAAAAAGCAAGCTGAATTCATGCTGTAGAATCCAAGTAGCTACAAATGAACACCCTTCCAAGACCTGAGAACTTGGAAACATACATTTGATTTTCACTTTCCTGTCCCATGCTACACCATATTACTGTGTTCAGTAACATCCTTGTCTATATAATAGCAGATAATGTGAAATACAAATCTCTTCAGTGAAAATCGATTTTAACTGAACTGAAAATAGAACAGTTCTATTTGTAGCATCTCTAGAACAGACTGTGAACACTTCTGACTGTCAAACAGACAAGGAGAAGAGTATGTACACGATAGAACTTGTTGGGAGGGATCCCTCTCCCCCATCTGTGATGCTCATGGACCCACTGAATATATATGCTGTTTCACTAATCAGGTCCCTTAAAAGACAACATCAAACCCCTCATAACTGGCACTGCTTTTGCATGTATTTGCACACTGTATTCATAAAAATTACAGTAGCTTACAGTAAATTCAAACAGATAGAAACCTGACATAAAACATAGTTTAAAACAAAGCCTCACATTTTGCTGTCTTTCTTGCACATCTTTTCACCAAAGATCATACACAAATATTCATTAAACTCTATATAGGAAAAAATCAGCAATCAAACACACTTGTGTTAAAATCACTACAGACTCCTAAAGTGCAGGAAATAAAAATAACATAATAAACTTCTTGTGTCATTCTTAAAATAAACTTACCTACATCTTTCTTGATCCTGTAAAGCAGAAGATGCCCTTGTTTGGTACCAACAAGGAGCCATTCCTCTACAAAGACACGGGAGAAAAAGAGTCTAATCAGTTCAACAAATACTGCCCTTCCCAGCTGTGCTGGGTTTGGCCAGGGTAGTTAATTTTCTTAACAGTGCCTAGTATGGGGCTAGGCCCACTGTTACATTTATCAGAGTACTTGGGAACTCCTTTCAAATGCCAAAGAGGACATTCTCTAGCGACCACTCATCTCCTATCACCTCTCCAGCGGAAATGTTCAGAAGTAGCTTTCCTTGTCGGGAGAGGATAGCCAAAGATCAAGCAGTAAAAACAGAACAAACAGCCTAGGCATCATATTCCACTTGTTTATACAAAGGTAAATAACCAAAGCATTGTATCTTCTGTGCAGTCAAAAGAGAAAATAAACTATTCTTCAGATGTTATTATCTCTGAGAGGAACAGTGCTGCATAGTGGGAAGTACTCTCAGAAAATAAAACAAGGAGTTCTACCTGGATTTGACTTGATTTTTTTTAAGTCAGGTTTTTATAAGAACTCTCTTAAAGAGTCAGATATGTTTGGAAGGATAGTTGCAGCTTTGCTTAGGTGACATTTGGCTTGACTGGACAACCAAGAGCCATTTAAGATTTATAAGAGAACATTTTAATCTACAAACTCTATGACAGGCTTACAAACTCGTCCTCTTTACAGCGTCTACACCATACAAAAGGCATAGAATCCCTACAGATTGATTAAATATGAATTAATGTCTTCCTTGCTGAATATTATATAGGAAAGCAGCATTCATTAATATTTCTTTCTACATCTAGTACTCTCTCATTACCAAATATACTTGCATTTTAATAAAGTCTTGTTTCCTGCAAGACCCTTCTTCCACTAGTTGGTACAACAGTTATAGAGACAGAATTACACCTCTTTTTACACAACCATACTGCCAGAAGCCTGTAGGTTTAGGTTTTTCCTCTACTTCAGCAAAATAAATGCTTTCAAAGAGATAAGAGATAAAAGCTGCAACGCAGGAATAAATTATCTTCACATCCTCTCCAGTACATAACTCCAGTATAAACAATCCAGGTATAAATGGAGGACTACAATTCAGGATATAATTTTGTTTCTAAGACAGGTTAGTGGGGGTCACAATTCCATCATATTTGGAGTTCTTTTAGTTATCGATTTTGTATGGTACTGATGGGACCTGCCAAAGGCTTCCATAAGCCTCATCAAGCCTTATCATTATGACAGCGGGTGCAGTCACCTGTCAAGTATGCCCAAAAATACAACCAACAGTGATATACCACTAACACGTGCAAACAGATTCTAAATCTAAGACCAGCACAACAAGATAAATTTAAGTCAAAGCATAGGCGGTGCTTTTTTAGCAGGAAACTAGCCAGCCCCCGGTTACAGCCCTGGGAATCCTGGCAGCCTCCCGCACAGCCGGGCGGGCAGGACAGCGGGGCCCGCGCGGCGGGCACGTCCCGCTGCGGGCACGGCCGGGAGCCGGGACACGGGACTCGCTCCCGCCGGCC
>VXAY01005700.1:803141-830412 GCA_013399855.1 Oxyruncus cristatus
GCCCCGCCGCCGCTTCCGCCGCAGGCCCCGCCCGCCGCAGGCCCCGCCCGCCGCGCTGCTCCCGCACCGCTGGCAGCGCCGCTCTTGTCCCTCCGCCGCCCTGCGGGCGTCTTGGCACAGTCCGAGGCACGCCGCCAAGGACAGAACGCCAGGAGCTGTTCGAGCGCCGTCCCCGCGCCGGCAGTCCGGCAAACAGGAGCGGCCCGCCCCGGGGCTCGGGAGCGAGCGGGAAACGTATGTCGGCACGGCCAGGATGCTGTGCCCAAGGGGACTCTCCTCACCCTGGCATAATCCTTGTGCGGCTTCATGCAGCCCAAAAAAGGGACTGGCTGTAGCAAATACAGCGTCAGTCTGAGACGTGTTTGGTTTCCCTTGGCTTACATAAACCAGAGCAGGTAGGAAAGTCACCCGGTATAAAAGGGCGTAAGGCAACCAGATGAGAACAGCAAGGCGTATCTTGCAAGTAAATTGCTATTTTTGGAGGTCATCAGTTCTACTTTAGTGAACTTACGCTATGAACTTGGCCGGTAAAGTTCAGACTCCACGGGGGGAGTCTTTACTTGTTACCGTGTCCCTTCCAGAATAGGCCATATTTGCATTTACTTTAGGCATGGAGAGGTGCAACATTCACCATCACTGACGTAGAAACTAAAATAATTAGACCAAGCTCAAAAAACACGTGGCACTGAGTTCAGCAAGCATTTTCACCAACAGAGACCACTGTGTTAGAAAAGGGGGGAGGGACTGAGGATGCTCTGTGCTGGGAGATCAAACCACAGGAAGGGGAGAACAAGCATGGTGTTCTTGCATCCAGCTTCTTTCCTGCTCAGGAATGAAACCCTGCTAAAGCACAAAACTCTGCTACGTCACATCCCCTTTTCAGATACCAGAACTGCAAATTGCCAAAGGAGTTATGACTCAGGTATGTAGCTGGTCTCTTTGACCTAGGATCCCTACAAAAGGAAAAGGGATATAGCACTGATTTAGTGAAAGGAAACAAAAGTTTCAGTAACACTGGGTAACAATGACTTCACGTGCAAATGGTTGTAATCCAGAGAGCAAATTATTTGTGAGGCATTGGCCTCTTCAGGTTTTGAGAAGTACCATACTTGAGTATACAATGTAAAATGTGATATAAAGTGAACAAGAGAATAAAGAAAGCCCACAAACTCACACATCGCTACATCTGCAGAATAAGACAAACATACCCTTCCCTACCCAGGTCTTGTGATCCTGACTCACTGCCTATCAAGCCTAATTCTGTAATTTCTTTACTATGCTATGTGACTTCTTGCTCAGTCCCTCCTTTGGAGTTCTCAGCAGGAACATTTTATCACCCTAATGAAAAGCTGATCAGCAGATTAAAACATCTGCTCCACTATGTTTTCATTTTCTGCATGGTATGCACATGCTGCAATTGCAACAGTAGTATCACAGATACTTCTCACAAACCAACAAATCTATACAGAACTAATCAGGCACAAGAACTAAAAAAACTCCTGTCAGACATTTATTTTTTCTGTAAGCAGAACATTATGAGGAGTAGGTTGTTGAAGATATTTGAAGTCAGCAGCCAAATTTGCTAAAGAAAATTCAGCTTCTCTACATCATTCAAGTTAATAACAACACTTGCAGATCTCAGACCTAAGAGTAGTATTTTCTCTCTGCAGCTCACAAAGTCTTTCCGAGTAGTTTGCATGGTTTGTTTTAAAATTCCAATACCTTTTGAAAGAATGGGTATAAATTTGAATTGTCTTCCCTGTCCACATAATTAAACCTGCAGGATTTCCAGTTGCAGGCATTCTAGCAAGCTAGCTTGCTGATGAAGTTTTCCTGAGCTTTTTGAAGTCATGGAGCCAACACATCTTTAGGAGCAAAACCAGGTTTCAGAAGAGGCAAAGATCCCCTCAATAGAACCAACATACTTGACCAAACATGCTGTTGTGGGAGAGGCTCATTGCTGCAACTCCCTTGCACATGCCCTCTTTGCTCCTCAGCTACATCTCCTCCCCTGCTTTTAGCCATCTCTCCTGCAATCATAATTGCAGGAGCAGCTGTGCACATGCCATAGCCCACAAAATACTGTGGGAGCTGGAAACTCACACAATTCTTCTGTATGGCTACAAATAAGTCACAGCACACACTTGCTGTAGGCTAGGAAG
Source organism: Oxyruncus cristatus (assembly GCA_013399855.1). NCBI lineage: Eukaryota > Metazoa > Chordata > Aves > Passeriformes > Cotingidae > Oxyruncus > Oxyruncus cristatus. Next base: position 805,304 of record VXAY01005700.1, read on the forward strand.
CAGATGCTACCTTCCAAGGATACAGAAACTCTGCTAAGTGGAAAACCAAATGGCTAACCCAGGAATCCACAAGCCCCCTGTGGAATTCAGGACAACTTTAAATTCTGCTTCAAGTGAGTTCAAGGATGGAAGAAGGGTAGAAGGCAACAAGGATTGCCTGAGACCTACCACTGTAGTCACAGGTTGCATGCACCACACTGCTACTACATTTATTTTAGTCTTTAAATTTTTGATTCAGCTACGAAAACAATTAGGGAAACTGTTTAGATCCTTTACTTTTGTTCACAAATTTATTATTTGCTCTACCTGTATTAGCTTTTCAAATGACAGACTTCCACTCTATTGTCAAGCTCAACAAGGAAAAAACTGTTGGGAATAACTGCATTATAAATACTGTGCAATAAAGAGCTAAAATCAGGGAGCTTTGCGAAGATGTTAACACTTCCTCCTGTAAGACAACAGGTAGTAAGAAAGTGGAAGAACACAATATAAGCCTTTCTCCTCGTTGCCTAGCCTTTATTAAATAGTACATACAAACTGTTGTGCTTCCAGTAGAGAACATTTTTACCTATTTGTTTCAAAAAACCCAAACAACCCAGAACAACAGGACTTAAAAAAAAAAAAAAAAATCAAAACAGAAACCCCCCCTTAAATAGCAAGCTTTGTGTAGCTTTATTTCACAAAATTTCCTCTCCTCAAAAGGACATAGAGGTAACTTTTTTTCATCTATATCAACTAAGCATAGCAAATTAGAAGTGTTTTTTAATTAAAGGTTCCACCTGTGGCCTAAAGAAGAGCTCCAGCAACTCCCGAAGAAGCAGAATGAGGTGCTATAGCCACAGCTCTTTTTTTCTCTGCCCATCAGCTGAGGGTTCACTGCCCCACAGCACACTTAGCAGAAGATACTATGTCCTTGTGCCTCAGCTACTCTACTGTAAAGTGCCACATTTCAGCTTGAATTGCTGATAAAGATGAACTACAGCTAAGCCACCAGACCTTACAGTGGAATGAATGAAGTACAGGCACATGTTTATTTCTGCTGACATAGCTGCGAGTGAAGAACCAGAAAAGCTTACTCCCTGTGCCATTCCAGCAGCAGCCCCATCTGCTCCTGAGCTGTCCAGCTGCTGCTTGCCTGGTAATTATCAGCTGTAAAGGTTATGAACCCAAATTAGACCTTTTGTCATACAGTCCACAGTGGGTTTCCATGAGGAAGTTATTTCAAGTGTAGCTGTTACAGCCAAGCAAAAAATAAAAACAGAACACCAAATGCTCTCTTTCATCTCAGAAGGAGAAACAAAATGCAATGATATAGGAGTTTGCAACTTTGACTGAAACACAGTGATCTCAGAGTACCTCTTGGCCACAGGGACCAAGTGGGACAGGAAAGCTCATCATTAGATCACTGACATGGGAAGCAATTCTAAACAGACACTGGGAACAGAACTATCCCAGCACTGTGGTCTCCCCATAAAGCCTCTTTCAAGTAAGGTAGGCAGTGCTTGCACCCTCTAGAAAGCAATGCCATCTCCTCGTAGAAGAGCGCCAACTTCTTGATGGGAGACATCACATGTAAAGGGCGAAGAGCTGTGCTGAGTCATCTAGTTAATATCTACTTAACGTGTAGTCAAGCACTTCTGGAGCGCTGCAGGAGTGGGTTTGGTGATGTTTGGTGTTGTTGTTTTATTTGTTGTTTTAAATTAAATCATGCAACACATGAAAGGTAAGGGCAAATAATTTTTCCAGGCATCCACCACATTGCCGGCAATGAGATGTGCCACAACAGCAAGTGTTAGCTCTAGACAGCTGTTACCTATAGGTCAATGGCATTTAAAATAGAAAATCTTTCATACACAGTGTTATGAATAAAATTGCACTTGATTTTGTTAAAAACTCATCATTGTAACTTTTCCAAATATTTCCATTCTGGCATCTTAATTTTCTTCAGCAACAGGAGCTTCTCTCTAAAATCCTCTCCTGCATATTGGGCACATGACATACAACAGCAGTTGTATCTACTAGAAAATGGGTATGTTGTTTCTTCAGTGCTTACTTCTGGCTGTCCCCACCCTCCCCCCAAAAAGGTACAGGCAGTTCACCTCTAAGTGTCAATTGTAACATTGAAATATAAACTCCTCAAGCACATATTAGGAATTTTAGTTTCACAGATTAAATATTTGAAAAGTTACAGAAGGTGCTGGAATAGTACATATGTAAATTGCTTAAAAATCCAAACTTGCAGCAACTTTGTAAATTCAAATTTCCAAAAGGTTTATAATGTCCTTGTGAACTTCTTCCACAGCAAGACACCCTCCATGACAGTAAAGCATCAAACTTTCAAGGCTGAGATCAAGAAACAAATCAGCAGGATGCACTTGCTCCACCAAGAAACTTTAAAAGAGGCGTTTCCACTTCCAATAGCAAAAAGCTACTCCTTCATTCCATTTTGGACCTTTCAAAGTGTGTAATCATTCTTTCCTGGAAAATAAAATAGCCAATGTTGTCATCTCCCCCAGTAGGTTTACCTTATTCAGAATGTGCACATTCACAACAAATGTAAACTCATATGCATTTTAAGTCAGGAGTCCAACTTATGCAGCAGATAAAGCACTTTTTTAGAATACATATTTAGAATACATGTTTGTATTCTAAGAAGTTGTCCCCACTATCCCTCCCCCCTTATAGTATTTTTACTGCTGCACTGACAAGATCAGAGGCCAGTTCTAATAAGCCAAATCCTTATCAGCTGACTCATGACTCCTTTGGCATGTGAGAAGACCAAGTTGAACTGAAGACTTCTTTACTGACCTCATCTGAATCCAGAAGAGCTGGAAGAGCACTGGGGGGGGAGGGAGAAAGTTAAAATTAATAAATATTAAGAACATACTACTGTCAACCATTTTCAACCTTACGTCGCTTTCAGGGCACAAAAGAGCAACAAAGACAAACCTTTCAATTTAACAGAAATTAGAGAAAGACACACAAAAAAGGAAGAGCGCAAGGAGTATCCTAAAGGACCTTAGCAGTTTTAAAATTCTTTTTTTCTACACTTCTCATTATCAACTGAATGATTTCCAAGTTGCAAAAAAGCCGCATCATTCACGCAGGAACACTGCTGAACTTACACTGAAGAAATTTACAGTATGGGACCATGTTGTAAAAACACAGCCCAGAAATCAAACAAGTTCCACTGGTAATCCAGCCTTTCCAGCTATAATAGACATCCCATCTGTTGGGATCTTGTCTCTTCACAGCCCTGATCAGATTCTCAGGAACAGAAAACCCTACAGCAGAGCTGCTCAAAGTGTCCTTTTATAGCTTACACCAGTCTAATCCTTTTTTATTTAAGGAATCCTATCAGTCTTCAAAAAATCAGTATTAGAACTGGGAAAAACAAAGTCAATTCAGAAAATGCACTTTTTCATCCTCTATAAACTTAACCTGATTTCTTGTCTTTACCTAACTTCAAGCAAAGTTTTGTACTTTAATCCAGAGCTTCTGCCAAAAATACTTGTTCAAATTTGTGAACATAATTAGTCTGTGAACTTTGGTTTTGCTACAAAAAGTGTAGACACTAACATTTTTAGGATGTTAGTTTTCTACTAAAATTTTTAGGATTTTTTCCACTAACATTTTTTACATTTTCTACTAAAATTTTTTCTACTAATATTTTTAGGATTTTAGATTTCTACTAAAAGCAGAATAGATGTAGACAGCATACACAGCTGACTATACTGCCAGAAGTGTAAAAATTACAACAGACATTCCAAATAAGTTATTCCGTGGTTTACATTCAACAAGATACTCAAGGGTCTTTTCAGAGCACTTAACAGAAAGAGGGTGTGTTTGTTCTTTGTCTTCTAGATTTAACTTTAGTGAAGTGCAAAGCAGTCTGTAGTTTCACAGTCCAAGGCAGTGTTCTTTATTCAGCATGTTCATATCTGACAGACTGCATACAGCCAAGTGTCATCACACTAAGAATTCAAAGGCCAATGCCAGGCTGGCCCAGTCTCTGCTCATGGAAGCACAGCGTACAAGTCATAAAGCATTCTAACGTATCTGTGTTCCTGTGGGCAAGGAACCTGCTTTTATTGTGACTATAAAAATACTCACACATCTGTCACTGATGAAGGAACATTCTCCTCTACCCACTTCAGGTCATCCTCTTGCTACAAATACAGAAATGAAACAGAAAACAAAAGTCAGTTTCCCCAAAATGCTGTCACATGCAAGCCTTTTTCTTCTCAATGTACTTGACAAAAAATTAAACAAAAACAAAAAACCCAAACAAACAAACAAGAAACAGAAAAAACATCTTCAATTTGATTTCTGGATTACAACACATTCCAAGAAAAAAGAAAGGAATAAAGAAAAACTCGCTGTGAACTCTTTAATAGTCTACTGGGGACTAGGAGAAGCAGGACCTCAGGACACTTAGGTTATTTACATAATCTACTTTTAGTCTCCCAACAAAGAACAGTATCTTTTGAAGATGTCAATAGATGAAACAATATAAAAAGCGCAAGTTAGATTTATCAAAGGTAAATTAAACCATATTGTCAGGATTTCTCATTTCTATCTAGTGAACAGTCTCTTAATTCAAAACACAAGCACATTTGTTCAGAAGTTGTGGAAATGACCCTCTCATCCCCCTGGCTCCCAAAATAGAAAAGTTTCATTTTCATCTTATCCTCAGGTAAGTAGTACACAGCTGCAGTCAACCTTTGAGAAAAACAATCTCAATGACAAAAATATGACTGCTAATGAATTCCTACATGTTCTTTATACTTTTAAGTATATGCACAAATTCCATGAAAATTCCAAGACATATTTTCTACCTCCTAGATGAATGTGGCTTGTAAGCTACATGGAAAAAAAAAAAGCACATTATCCCAAAGTATTTAAGCAGATGCATAACAATATCCACATCACCCCATTCAAGTAATGAATCACAAATCTCAAAACTAGAAGGCAATTTATTTAAAATATGGCTGAGCCTCCCTCTCAGACTGCCAAACTTGTTAAAGTAATGTATTACTCATTATCAGAATATGGTGTTACACAGTTCTATCTATACTGGATTGCACAAATATTCCTAAAGAACAGACTGAATTCTAAAGTTTCCATTGTACTTACAGGAAATCCGATGGAAAAACCTGTATTTGCTTTCTTTTCAGAAGTACTGTAAACTTACGCTACTTTGACTCACTCACACTGAAGAAAAACGAAAACCTCATATTTATTGGCTCAAAACTTTACAAAAAGTACTCAAAACTACTGTGAGCAAACAAAGAAGAGATGAATCTATATTCTTTGAGGTAAAGAGAGCATACTCACGGGTTTGTTTGCTTTTACATTCCCATTTGGTTCTTGTTTTGTACTTCTCATTTTCATTCCCTCTGAAAACAAAAGGAAAAAAGATTGGGATAACTGAACTATAATTGTTCATAGACTGTAAGTGAAAGTGTTGAATCTTCATGCAGGATATTTCATCAGATTCAAAGAGACAGAATTAGACAAGTTAATGATTAGAGACAGCTTTCCCTTTGAAAGGCTTGTAGTATTTTTGCCTGACAGGTGGAATACCTAGTTTTTCCTGAATTTTGCAATTCTACCTAGGAGATACAATATTTCTAATCATTTTATTTAAGCCAGACATCAGCAGCATAGATCTCTGACACAGTTACCCAGAGAGGCTGTGGAATCTCCATCCTTGGAGATTCCAAAAGCCATCTGGACATGGTCTGGGGCAACCTGTTCTAGGTAAACCCTGCTTGAGAAGGGGGTTTGGACAGGATGACCTCCAGAGGTCCCTTCCAGCCTTAACCATTCTGAGACACAGGCAGCTCCCTAAGTTTATTTAACCTACTGGCTGCTGACCAGCCACTTGGTTGACTTACAAGCTGAAAAGCAACATGCATCTCCCAGCCTGACAGATAGCCAGATAGAGCTGATTTGCCAAATGCACCTAAGGGATTACACACTCCTCCTCAGCTGCTACACAAGGCAAACAGCACCAATATATCCCAACTTAACTGATTTGTGGACAGACAGCAGCAATAGGTATGTGGCCCTACCTTTTACACAGCTTATAAACAGAGGTGTTACAACAGACAATTTCATGAATAAACATTCATCCCTATGTTTACACTGGTCATTCCTATGCTGGGCCTTACCATGGAAAATGAAGATTGCAGAGTTCAGAGCACAGATAATAAATGAAAATTCTTAAACGGGATTTTAAAAGAGAACTGCACACTAAACCATTGCCTAGCAACAATACCCAAGAGATCCTTGGCATCATGACTGGATTCAAACCTAAGACTTGACATATTCAATAAAACAAATTCCACTAGACATGGCAAAGCAACAACAGCAGTAGCAGTGTTTCCAGTGTCAACCCCATAATTAAACACTGGCAATGTAAATGCTAAAGATAAAGCCAGTGTTTCCTCTACAACTACATGTATCAATGGCAATTGATTCCACTTTTCCAGCAGTAACGAATTTTTTGCCATAGAGCAAGACACCTTGCTCCACGAGTCTCTTTAACACTGAAATTAGGTGGAAAAAATTTTCTCTTACCAAAGCTTTCCTTTAACATTGGCTCTTTCTGCTCATCATCATCTTCCTCTTCTGACAGTGGTGAGAAAGCAAACCTTCAGGAGTGAAAGAATGAAAGCTATCTTAGAATTGTCTCTCTTGCCTTCCAAGAGATCCCTTACCCCAGCATTCACATGACTTTTCTGTGTAGTTCACTATTTTTAAGACCAATCTAAACTACATAATCAAAAGTTTAAGTCACTTCTTTTTAAGTAAGCTCAGCACCAGGAACAGACTGGACTTTTACCTATGTGACTTCTCTATGCTTACTTTTCCTTAAGCCCCTACACACACTGCTTAGTGTCCTTATGGATCAGTATACAATAACTAAAAATAACCCACCAGTACTTCTCTGAATAAACAAGCATTCCCAAAACCCAGTATTTTTAGAAAGAGGTAAGAAAAGCTGAACCTTTGGTTGTTAGCAGATGGTCTCCACAGAATCATGATGACAAAAAGGATCATTGAAAACAATAAACGCCAGATGGCATCATCCACCCATAGCTCCTGCCAGTCCTGTCAAGAAATATAGCAGCACAAATGGAAAGTGCTGTGAAGCAAGAAATTCCATGTCCTCATCTCTTTCCAAGGGTGAACTATAAGGCATCTGTCAAACAGGCTCATTACTCACAACAGTGAGAATTTTAGCATGTGGTACTATGTGGCAATCTCACTGCTAAATGTAAATTTATCAAGAGGCAGCAACTGTAGAAAGCACTCAATATAAACTCACCGACTGACAGTCCACCAGCCTGAACTTCATGGTGGTCCAGATAATAAATACAATAGATGCTGCAATATTCAAACAAACAAGTTGCTTATTACTCCAAAATATGCCAATTCAAATATCCCACTAACAGGACTGTTTCCAAAACAAAGACCAAAAACCTAAATAGCGAAGTCTTGAAATCCAATTTAATAGTATTGAAAAATAAGAGACAGATTTATTGTACTGATCTTATATAAAAATTTAAGCACAGACCAGTATATTTTATGCATTTCTTCAGAGACACAAGGCATAAATCAAATATTAAGTATTTAGCCAACTCCTCACTCCAATTCATTTTTCTCACATTACTTTCATCTAGCCTCCAAACCATGGTTTCATTCTCAGTTGACAAATAAAGCTTACCTTTAAGTAACTGAGCAATCCGATCTCCTTGAATGCCTTAAGCATCCAGATCTTGACACGCAACAGTTCCAATGCTCAAACTATGCCCTTACCATAATTTTAGAACAGACTTCCCTCCACTAAGGTGTTTTAAGTTGACTAAGAACCACTTGCTGAAAAGAATTTCAATTAGAGCTTTTAAAGGAATGTACTTTTTTGCTTGATTGTTTAAATAAAGCACAGTCTTTAGAAGTTTTCTGCTCATTGTATTGATAGCAGAGCACCTGGAAGCATCAACAGGTTTGTTCCTGAAGTTCCATTCATCACCATTATAAATGGAAAAAGAAACTCAATCTGTATTCTTCCAGAATACAGAGCACAAATGTGTATTCCTCCAGAATACAGAGGGCATTATGTTACAATACTAAGAAGACATTTTTCAAGAATCACTTTGGTCCTTCAGCTATCTGGTCTTCAGACATCTTCAAAATGAGATAATACACAGTGAGACTGTGATTTTGGCAAAAAGTATCTCAGTGAAGTTAACAGCATAGGATAACAATCTTTTGCCCCCAGCAGCTTGTAGTGGGATTAAAGTGCTCCCTTAGAGGAGCTGCATTACTACTGATTTTATTAACATCAGGACTAATAATCCACTGTCTCTGAAATACCAACATAACACTTGGAAAAGACCCACTGTCAGAAATGGGTCAAGTGTTAAAAATACTAAGAACTTTGACTGTATTTACAGTAAGGTCACCAAACAAAGATTTGCTTTAGTGACCAAATCAGCCATACATAGAAACGGAAAGTGATCTTATTTGATAGACATAATTTTCTGCTTACCTGCTACTGCCAAGATGAGTGTGTTGGTGAAGTGCCGATACAAAGAGAGTTTCACAACATTCCTTCGAAGTTTTAGCAGCTTCATTGTTTGAGTTAAGCTGATGAATATGTATGAAAAGTCAAGGAAAAGCCTCTGAAGGGACAATCTGGTCACAGACTTAGCATGAGGAGACAGGTTTTATGATCAACAGCTCTCCCACCCCCACAGTCCTCCAAAAAGACTGTTCTCCTCAGTAGAAGAAAAGGTTCATCCTATAGCAAAGGTACCAAAGAGCAGAATCAGTCCCTTATGACTGTTATTTAGTTCATCTACACCTATAACTTTGTCACACAACGATGGTACCCAGTTATCTATTTTGGGCTATGGTCCACTCCTCCAGAAAAGTGTTACTTGTACTTCTGATAAAATAAAAGTCAAATATGAACTAGAAACGAGTTAAAATCCAACTAAGGTATATGGGTGCCATCACACTTCCTTCTTTATTTTATTCCCAGTAACAAAACAAGTGCTTAGAAGAGACATTATGGTAGGAGACAATTGTGGTTTTCATGGCTTGGTAGCAAGATATTCACATTTTAAACAGAGTTTTTGCTAAGAAATAAAGTGTCCACTAAGAACACTTTATAGGGATTTTGCTACACACAAGTTCAGTATTTAATGTCAGCTGCTGAAGTCACACAAGATTATGGTTGCTTGTCAAGACACCAAAAAGTGAACTGCCCCATTTTGTCACCTACTTCAAGATTATTTCAGATTTTACAGAAAGACTTTTAGGTTTGATGTTGCTAAGCAACCTTCTCCCCAAAACAGAAACTGAGTCAGTTCTCCAAAGGCTCCTTCTCTGGTGCCATGACATGCTACACTAGAACAAACTGCTTTGATACTCAACAATCAGAGACTGATAACAGGCAGACTATATTTAACACAGATTCATCCAGTGCAAGAAAAACTAGGTAAGCAGTAGGTAGCAGGAGCTTACCTGAACACTCTATTACAGAAGTTCTATAACCTTTACCTGAAGTAGGAAAAAACATATACTTGAAGCTTATCTCAAAAAAAAAAAAGTTCAGCCAAAAAGACTTCCCAAAAAAACCAAATTTAAAGGAAACACACCCCACCAAGTAAAACAGTGAAGGATATCCACCAGCACAGGGCAGTATCTAGGAAAGCCAGGGGAATAAAAGCCAAGGAGGCAAGATCATTCTGGGCCTGGAGACAAAGAGAGAGCCAATAAGAACAAAAAAGAAAACAAGGCACTGAAGTGAAGAGGGTGAAGCTATTTTACATGAAACCACAAATACACCACCACAATGCTCCTGAGTTTTGCTACAGAAACAGAGGGCTTGAACCAAGAGTTTAGCCTAATGCACACAGACGAACTGACAATACCAAGCTGTCAGTTCCCAGTTCTCCACAAGCAAGGCAAAAAGCAGTTTTCCAGAATAAGTCAATCTAGCACTGTTAAAAGGAGTCTCTGCTGAGGCAGTTGCTGTTATTAATTGCTCTGGCCACTTCCATTACAGAAAACTCGCAATCAGCTTGTTAGAAATGTAACTACATCTTTTACCCTATCCATGGAAAAACTGAAAGCTCCACTGGCAACCCCGAGTTTGACTAAAGAGGCAAAATTTGCCTTTGTGTGTACATCAGAAATTATCAAAGTCCTAACAGAAACAAGGAAACCACATTTTATTCCTTCTAAGTGTAAGACAGAAATAATAAGCTGTGAATAAGCTTGTAGCATTCTGAAGTTTATAAAAGGATATCCACAAAATAATACAGGCATCAATCATGGACAGGGCCAAGTTTGCTATGAGAGCCACAGTGTCATAGAAAAACTGGAAAAGTATCAAATATGTGACAGGTTAAAAACCTTATCCCAAAATACCAAAACCAGAACAACAGAAATCTACATCCCAAGATGCACTTCTTAATGAAACCAGGAGCAGCAGCACTCACACACACTTCCCCAGGCACAGCCTCCAAAACTGGAATGGTGAGGATTTGGGTTGTTCGTTGTTTTAGGTTGCATTGTTGTTGTTGTTGTTATAGTTTGGTTTTATTTTTTTATTCTTAGGCAGAGTTTATTTGACTCATAACCAGGTAATCCAAACCATATGTTTGTGTCTGCAACTAGCCCTACCTAATCCAAAGTATTCGACACAAGGGTCCAGGAGGAAACCTGGCTATTCAGAAAACTAGTAGAATTATTTCAAAATATACAGAACTATATCCTACTAGAGAAGACATTGAACTTAAAATAACTGTCAATAATCCATATCCACAGTCTCAGAATTTAACCACTTCACTGTCTCTTTCAGCATAGCTCTAGGATTCTTCCTTAGCATACAAGTAAATAAAGCCAATAGTGTCTGTGGCATATGGGAAAATTCAAGCAGTTATTACTGACCCCTGTAACTCTAAGAACACCTTCCATGCCAGAAAATAACAGATAAAGGGCTCCAGCCATAACTACTTTGTGAAGAGTAACTCCAAGGCGAGGCCTGTAGGAAAACAAAGTGAAATTCAGATTATGTGGGGAACTAAATGTGAAATGATGTCAACTTGAGTCTAACACAAGGTATGAAGCACATGAATAAAAGGTCCTTGTGACAAGCCACTTCCAGATCCAGAAATAATTTTATTATGGCCCTCAAAGCATACTATTAATTTTGTCTTATGGTATAATGTGACCAAGGGAGAGATTGGTAACAGTCCTGTTTCCTAGTTAACCTGTTTAGTATCTTACAACCATTTCAAGAAGTCACATACCACTTCTACACCAGTTCCCCCAGCACACCCACAGTTGCCAAAAGCTCCCACTACCACACAGCCTGTTGTTTTACCATTGAATATAGTTAGGGATGGACAGATGAGCAGCACTCCTAGCAACAGAAGCCTCCTAAAGCAGATCCCCTCCCCTATCAGTGATTATTGACCTCCTCTAATTTCTAGAAGATGCCCTCACCCAGAAGGCAGGCACATAAAGCTCCCATTCCACTCAGTGGAGTATCTCAACAATGACTCAGAAACCCACCCTACAACAGTACACAAAAACAGATGGAAGCAGGAGTGATAACAATACAGAACTGTATGTCTCTGTTTACTAGTGAAGAAGTCTAGATCTTTACAGCATTTAACTAAAGCACCTGCCTTTTAACAAGCAAAGTACAGGGAGATGAACACTGCCCTATGTTATTAAAAACCAACAGTGAAAACCCTTTAAATAGAACAAAACAAACAAATTACTTACTTGACTATGCCATAACCCAGGCTGACTATGATGACCAGAGTTCGAGCCAATGAGCGCTTCACAGCAGAGAGAAGCTCTGCCAGTATTACTGCTCCTTGAACTACCAAAAGGAAAGAGGAGAAAGTTAGGTTATTAAAATATAATTTCTGTTTTACTGCATATGCAATTGTAGCACAAGAGCAGACATAGAAGGCAGGCTACTAAAGTGTATAGTCTTTTTATTACCTGTATCTGGAGTAAGCTTTCAGAAAAGATAGGTCACTTGGCATAAAAAAAAAGCTACTGAAAAATTTTATATCCATTGAAAGTGGAGAATAAATGATCCTTAAAATACAGGATCAGCCTGGATACTCTTCCAAACAAGTCAGCCAATAAAACATTGTGTACCACAGGTGTGGCCAATTAGCAAAGTCATAATGACATTTTACTTGCAGAGTTTCACTTGTATGCATCCAGCCTCAAAATTCAAAACCAGAGTACCCTAGTTTTATGTGAAGGAAATATCTTAAAATGGATTATCAGGCTATGGGCTAAATACCAAGAGTTATCTACAATGCTGTCCGGTTGAACAAGGCGTTTCACAGTATCTTTCCAAGGCCAACACCAACTGTCAGAAATTAATTACAAACTACACTTAGGAAGTCCTATTTTAAACTTCAAGCCAGCACTACAGTGTATACTCTCCAGGACCTAGCATTCTACATGCCTAAGACACTACCCTCAGAAGTCACACTAAGCAACAGCATTTTAGCTTTAGAAGAACACAAAGCATCATGTTGTCAACATATAAATTAAAATACAGAAATTCTGGTTCCCTTTGTTTTGAAACAATCCTCAAGTAATCATATGCTTAATATGCATCTGTCACCCCAATTTAGCATAAGCCATTAGTGCTATGCCCCATCAATTAAACGGGGAGATGCAGCTGTCACCTACCAGATTCTCCTGTGTAGCGAATATTCTGGAACTCTGCATAGAAGACTGCTTTCTCAAGCATTCCCAGGAAGATAACAGCACCAATCCAGAATTGGATCCTCAGGAGATCCCGCCAGTAACAGGCTGACCATGCAAGCCATAGAACCCCGAAGAACACGTACACAATACACATCACCATGAAAAACTATTACACAAAAAGAAATAAGAAATAGGAACTTTAGACTCACAAAAATAATTTCCTTGTTTCCATTCCACAGCTGTAAGACAACTCTATTTTCTCCCTCAGTATAGCAACTTTGGAAGTTTTTAAATAGACTGTTTCATTTGTCTTCTCTGGATTCTTTAACAGTGACAGTCTAATTTCTCACTGCCAAAGTCAGTAACTGACTTTCTGAGCAATTGCTCTCTTGCACAGTAGTCTGCCCATTTATTCACAGGCAGCTTTTCTAAGGAGCTACTCGATTTCAAAACTGCAGATAATGCAAGCAAATGATCAAGTACTAGAAACTCTACTCCTTCTCCCATATTAATAACTTCATCACACATTTACAGTATTCTGCAAATAACTTACAGGTCACCTTCACACACCATTCCATACAACAGAGATAAGCAACTAATTCTTGTAAGCCCTCTGTTCAAATAACTCAACAACTTTTCTCAAAGGTTAATTTCCAGCAAACTCAGTTTTTAACCAAGCTTTAGATCAGCCAAAAACCTGGAATTGAAAAAGAAACCCAGCTATTCATTTAAATATTAACATTTTGTGCTTTTGGGGGTTTTTTTTGGTCCAGTGTTACTTGCTTGAGAAGAACTTTCATGGTACAGCTCCTACAGCAAATAAGCTTGACAATGCTACTCAATGCTAGATTTTCTAAAGGACTGCATCATACCAGAGCAAGTTAAATTTTCAAAAAGCACACTGAGAGGGATTAGAAGGAGAGTAAGACATTAAACGAATAGCAGGAAGTACTTAGCCAAAGTACAGGACAGCAATAATCAAGCAGTCTCCTCTTCCACAAGGAAGATTTTTTTTTTTAAACCGAGCAAACACTGAAATTAGCTGCATAATCCATTGAAACTTTCCCAAACTGAAAACATCTTCCTTAGGAGAACAGCTTACTGATCCTTACAGATTTTCACATCTGACTAATCCATGCAGTTCAAATGGTAAAGACCTAGGCATGATAGTTCACGAGCAGATGCTCCATTATAGAAACATTTAGAGAGACAGACCTTTTTCTGGACCTGTCATATGGAATATTCACACAGGTGAATTACATTTCAGTAGAGCTGCTGGAGGCTTTTTACTTCTGCAGGAAGTAAAATGTGTTTCAGAAATGCTGTCAGGCTCAACTATTTACAGGTCATTCTTGCCAATAAAGTCAGGCTAGAGACCTTGCCTGTTATTGATCCCCAGCTGAAGTTTTTCTTCACTACATAAACATTAAAGTTCTTTTATTTTTTAGCCTTCTCAACAGAGAAAACTAGCAACCTAGTTAATAACTCCTTTGAATAAAAAGGGGATTAGCTCTTTGTAGCTCAATTATGCTTTCACTGTTAGGCAGTATTAAAGACCTCCTCATGGGGTGTAAGACAGCTGGTGGAGGAAGGAAGATTAAGCTGTAAAAGAACAAAGAAAGCAGTGACAAATGAAAGGGTAGCTGCAAACAAAAGCATAGAAAAGCAAATTTTGTAAGATGTGAGCTAAGGAGAATAATAATGTGTCAGTAAAACTCACTTTAGAGCTAACAAAGCGATAACTTCAGGAACTACAAATCAATATCCATTAATTCAAACAATCCAGAGAAGGGCAACATTAGTGTCATATGCAAGCACTGGAAATCTGTATCTGTTTTCCCTACCCTGTATACTTAGAACAAAAAGAAAAAGTAAACAAAAAAAGCCAAAACCCCTCAAACCAAATAAACTAAAAACTCCACCAAACCCAAAAACACCCTCTGCTAAGTAACTTTTTCTCCTGAGACACTGGCTCTAATGTTTCCTGAAATATGAAAGCAGAGTATTTAATTGACGTTCAAATCAACTGACAATTTTATAGATCAAAGAAAAGCTGGTTTACTTACAATCATCAGAGGATAGTCTGCAAGTGAGAGATACTCATACGGCCCCTTCAGTTCTACTGTCACTGCCAAAAGAAAATCCAATAACCAAACTGAACAAGAACCAAAAGAAGAAAGCCAGGACTTAAAATGATTTTCACTCAAGCATGAAGAAATTACATGTCTTCACATAGCTTTTAAATCTAACTTGCACTTGAATAAAAAAAGTTAAGACTTATAACACTCAGCTAAAAGCATGCAATTAAAATTACATGCTCCATTACCAAGTAACTCATGGCACTACTTAAAAGTAATTTTTGCTGGAGACTCATGTGTAACAAGAACAATTCAGAAACACACGTAAGCTAACTGCTTAAGGGGATTTTCAAACTTCTCTGAAGTTTGAATAGGTTAGATATCCTATAATGTAATTTCAAGGCAACAATTACGATCTTAGTACTCTACATGTTTTGAGCTTATTAATATAAATCACTGTACTGGTCTGCACATTTTTCAAACAAAACACCAAGCCTCAAAATTGAAGTGCTTGGGATTCCTCTTTATTTCCATCAGTAAACAGACAGAACAACAGTCTTAGGATCTTCAAGACACTAGCAAGCACCTATTTTCTTATGATAAGAAAGAGGTGTAGTAATATCCATGTGAAGTGAAAGATAGTGTCTTATGAAATTGAACCATACAGTATATATTAAAAGTACCTTACAATACACTCAGACTGGTAATACACAAAAATGGTGTTGTATATTCGTATTTTTGTATAGACAGCTATCTTACTTGTAAAGAGCTTATTTTGATATGAGGAAGGTGTTGTTCTCTCCATTCTTTTAACTCTGGTAATAGAATCCTTTGCAGTTGTACTTCCAATTTGCACAATAAATATATATGGACCGTCTCGCCAAGTTTTGATAACAGCATTCATTGCCTGAAAATAAAACATCTAAATGTAAACAGTGCACAGTAAGAAGACACAGAAAAGACGGAAGTAGACTAGCCATACATGGGTGATATCATCCATGTAAATATAAAGTTCACCTCTTCTGAGACCTAAAATTTGTTAATAAATATTTGGTATGTAAATTTTAAATCTATTTATTAGACATAATACTTAAAATTTAATTATCTGAATACAGAAGAATCCTCAAAGACTTGGGAGGTGACCACAGCTTTTTTTTGCAAATTTGCAAATTTAATACTGGCTTACTGCAAGAGTACTCAAAGGTCCTGCAAAAGCTACAAAGAACTCATGAAAGCATCCATATTCTTTTTTTTCAGACTAGAAGCATTAGGACCATCACAGAGATAAGTATTTCCTGCTGCAATCAACTGCTTGGGAACTGCACAGCTACATATAACTCAGTTCCCTGGTGAAGGCTGAATTTTACAGTGTAAGATAGAAGAGGCAGCTGAGAGATTTCCATAGCAGTCATTTCCATGGACATTTCTTGCGGTCCCTGCAGCAGCAGCTCTCATACCTGTAAGACTCAAATCCTGCCAATAAACTAACAGAGTAAGCTTGTCCAGATAAATATTTGCACCATAAAACAAATCGGGGATTTCATTGATTTCCAGCATACAGAAGTGTTAATTCCACAACTGAAGAAGTTCTAGCTATCTCAGAAACTGCAATATTTACCAGGAGCTTTAAAGTTAAAACTAAGACTATCTACATGTATGCCACTCACACGACCACTGCAGAATTGCCACAAACACTTTTTTTATGGCCTCTCTAAGAGAATTTCAGTATTAAGAGCATGCATTTCTTTGAAGAAACCTCCTGACTACAAGACCTAAGGCCAACAGAATATTGTGTGTTAAAATAAAAAAGTTTCTGCTAATATTGACTGAAAATAAAACTTATTTAGAAACATAGTAAACTAAAAAGAAAATGGATAAATTTATATACACCAATTTTGCCTTTGTCTCTTACTGCATTGATTCCTTATTTTACAACTGCATACACAGCTATTTATGTTTTAGCTTTAAAGTGAATAGCCTTTAAGTACACAAGGAGTTAAATACATTTAAATACATTTTCTTTCTTCGCATCCAGGACAATCAACTTGAAGCTATTTTCACAATTGTTCCTCCTTGAGTCTTGAACATAATATATAATAAAAATACTAACAAGTTCCCAAATCATGAGTAATCAGTCAACTTGCTAGGTACAATGTTTTTAAAAATTGACTAAAGACAAAACCAAATGTATTCTGTAAGAATTAATCACCATTTAAAACAGATATTTTCAACTAGTATTTTAAATTACAATGGAAAAAGAAAATTATTTGTTAATTTATACCATCAGTTTGAATGGTATGAGTTCTATATTTCACATACAGAAGCAGTTACTCTGTTTCTGTTATTGTGTTTTCTGGTTTTCCACACAGCACTACCCAGTTTCAAGCTAAAAAATTCCAGGTGTCAAAAAACCCCAGAGAATATGCTACCAATAATTTCTTTGTATACAAATAAATATAAATTTAAAAATCAAACCAAAACAAAATAAGACTGCTGGATTACAAGCCATGTTTAAAGTCAGTATACATACAGTTTTATCTGTCACCATTGTGTGATTTCCTGTGCTCTCCTTCTTATCTTTCAAGCCCTTAGGGAAACAAAAAACATGTCACAAAAAAATGGATAAATCAGTATGTCAAAATTATCTCTTCCGTAACTATACGCACTCATTAGAAAGAAAGAAAAATTACCTCTTGTTTCTCAGGTGAGAGAGGCTCTGGATGAACAAATTCTTTATAGAAAATCTGCGAGACACGAGAAAGGTACAGCATTTATAGACAATTCAATGTTTATAGGCATTTTACACATTAACATGACCTTACCAGAACAGCTTGCAGTAAACTTGATTATTCTCTGAACAGCTGTATTGGAGCTTTCATTTTGATAAATCAACTGTCCATTTGTGGAGGGAGTCTGGAATACTTAGATTAATACTTTGTCACGTGAGAGTTTTTCCTCTCCTCAGATAACAGGTGTCTATTTTTAAACCCACAGACATGAAGTAGTGAAGTTAATTTTATTTTCCAAATACGAATCTGTTGGGTATCCCCATTACTAGTTAAAGTCTACACAGACAGAAACAGGATTTTGAGATTTCTGCCTTAATCTATGAAGTAAAAAGTTCATAGATGAATGAATGCCTATTAGAGATCCAGATTTTGCCAACTCTTTTGAACTATGGTGACTCAAAGTCTAGTGAAACTGCTATACCACAAGAAAAAGCCTGAACAGTCAAAAGAAATTTCTGTGAAACTTCAGAAATTAGTATCTGAGAGGGATATATTTCATTAGAAATTCAGTAGACTTTTCAAAGGAATTGG
Source organism: Oxyruncus cristatus (assembly GCA_013399855.1). Lineage (NCBI taxonomy): Eukaryota > Metazoa > Chordata > Aves > Passeriformes > Cotingidae > Oxyruncus > Oxyruncus cristatus. The sequence goes on from VXAY01005700.1 coordinate 823,470, forward strand.
ATAATAATTCACTTAAAGACTTTTAGAACCCCAGTTTCACAAACTTGAACATTCAGTTAAGATGCCCAAATTCATATTACACAGCCAAACCCACAAGATCTCTTTTATAAAACCCAGTAAAACTAGACTGACACTTCTCATATTATTAGACATAAAAAGCAGGCAGCACACGGTTTTTTCTTTCTTTTTAAAAACCCTTCAAGCCATCTTTGCACATCAGAGGAACTAGAGGCACTACAAACAGATTATTAAAAAGCATTTTCAAGTCCTCTGTAGACATGTCTTTTTCCTTAAAAAAACCCCGAAAGAACAAAACAACTAAAACCATCAAAAAACAACCCACAACACTAAGTTCAATAGTTATGAGGCAGTTCCCAGTATTCTCTATCCATAAACCTTTGTCCTAATCAGGCATGGCTGAACACAGATGCAACACTCCACAATTTGCCTTGAGTTCTTAAGTACACCATTGAAGAAAGGGACCGCGTTACACTGCCATTGTCACCAGCAGGATCGCACAGCTTTGCCTGCTGATGTACAGCCAGCGTAGGGCTGACATCTGCACTTTGCTCCCCTGTGCTAATTTTGCATTGTCTTCTTGCTTCCACTTGATTTGTTTCAGACTAGCACTACTATTTTTCAGTTTTAACCTGCTATCAGTGTTTAAGTAATTAATTTCTCAACACTTATTTCCATTATTCTAAATTAACATTATCTGAGCAATAAATGCCAATCCTTTATTAACCCAAATTTAGTGGGATCTTTACTCTGCTGCCACTTCTACTCAACTAGCAGTAGCCTCCTGTAAACCAAACAAATTCAGAACACAAAACCACAAACAAAAAGAAGCACTGAACTTTACAGTGGTTTGGTTGGGTTTTTTTAACTCCATAGTGAGACAGATGTTGAATAGCAAGCCAGAAGGAAAGCAAAATTAAGAAATCATCATCACAGCTTGGTTGTCATAAACAGATAAAAAGCAGTACCTCCCAACCTACAGTGACACTTATATAGGATGCTAACACATCTAATAAGAATTACCACCTTCTCTATATATTGTATGAGACAACAGAGCAAACTGTGAAATTTCTACCCATACCTGAGGCCTAAAGAGCTCAGAGCAGTTTGGAAAGAGAAGAGAAGCAGTGGCATAGTATCCTGACCAACCCGGATGCTCTTCAGCTGTGGTCCCAAAATAGTTATCTGCTTGTTCATCCTGCCAAACACAGAGTAGAACTTAAGTTAGCATCCAATATTTCAAATGGTTTATTTAAGCAGACAGGTGCAAGACCTGGAGAGCTTCACTCTGCACACACTCTTGAACCAAATTTAACAGAATAAAGGCCATCAAGACCACACAAGATTATAAAAATGATGGCATACAGGCTATGAGTAAGAATTAATACAGTGCAGGTGCAGCAGTCAGCATAAACTTCAGTCTGCACAAACAAACTATTATATTAAAGATTTAAGACTCAGTCTTGTGCTAGATTAGTAGTTACAACTGTCATAATTAATATTTAAAGCAAACATGGAAAAGTATAAGCCATATAAAGCACAACTGTGTTCTGCCACATTTGATAGAAACACTGTACATTCATACAAATTGCTAATACTTACAATGTGCACACATAAAAAACAGAATTTAGACTAAACATGAAAATACTCTTTTTTTTTCTATTCACTGTCATTAAGCATGGTTGTAAGTATTTTCAACTAGCATAAACTCACACACTTTAGTTTAGTCAATGTACTTACTTAAGCTCCTGGGTTTAGAACAATTCTGACAAACACTTCCACCTTACCCAAAACCCAAGAAAAGTTCACAATTGCAGCAAGCTGTTGATCGATTCCATTCCAGAAATTTGTTATCTTCCAATGGAAGAATGCGTCTTTTAGGCTGAAATCGTAATGTGGATGCAAGAGCAACATCTCCAATTGCCTCCCAAAGAGATTTGCTTCCCCTGAAAAAAAATCTAACCTATGTTTTTCCATGCAATTCTTACCCCAAAGTTGAAGACTTCATTGTAGCAGTCAGAATATCTTAAGTACCAAGTAACATTGAAACCTAAGGAGGGATCACAAGCTTTTTCATCGCCTTCAACTAAAAAAAAAAAAAACCACAAAAAAAACACCAGATAAGAACATGTAAGACACAATCTACCTTCCATGCTTTTCCTTCCAATCTGTGCAAAACTACCATAATTACATTTTAAACATAAAACTGAAAGCAAAACAATAGAAAAACATTTTCTTCAAGTAACCCATTAGCATTCAGTGAAAGAAAGTAAGCACAGAACTCCACTATAACATCATACAATTCTATTGAAGAGCTGAAGATCATTTGGAAACTTTTTGTTCTGAAGACAATCAGGGATGTTTCTGCAACTGCAAATACCAAACAAGAGAACAGCAGTGATTCTTGGTGATTACAACATAAAAGAAGGGTCTCCCTTTCAGAGACAGCAGGAAGACACACACCAAGCAGAGAGAGCTAGGAACAGGATAATACTAAGAGCAATTTGCACATAAAATTTAAGTATATCAATACTATCACCAAGAAAATAAATAAAAAGGTAAGATTTTGCAAGTCAACATCCATCCCCCCAAAAGACAAACCAGCCATCTATATATTAGCTCTCGCTGCCAATGCTGCAATGCTGCCTGAAACACCTATAAGACAACTCTCCACTTTGATTTATTAGAGAACAACATGCACAAAAAGTGAAACCCAAGACCTTCCCCCAGTCAGGAAAATGTTTTTTTGTGTTTCAAATCTTAAACTAGAACCTGATGAAGACAATTTGACATTAAGAAGGCAAGCTTCACCCTTAAACAAAATGAGCAGCGATTATTCTGGAAGAGCCATTTAGATGATTATGTTTGCATTTTCCCAGTCAACAGATGGCAAAACTCTTTTGAGTTAACAGCATGTCTGCAGTGGCTAAGAAGTTCCCCATAACTTCACAGGCACATTCATCTCAGACTTGGTTACACGTACTTTTTTAATGAATGTTTCCATACTGACCACTGCAGGTAAAAAATGCAATTAGAAGACCCTGCCATGGAATCTTAATTGACTAATCCCACTTTAAACCTCATGACTACTATAGCACGTATATGTAGAGCTAAGAACTCAACAACAGTTCCTAATACCAAAGGTTCAAGGAAAATTACTGAAAAATAAGTGTCCTTACGACATCCTCTAGTAAGCATGAAAACAAGGCATACATGTGCCTCGTTGCCCTAGACATTGCACAGGGCACAACACAGAAACTAAAAGACAACACAAGCATTGCAGTGACGTGGGCAGATGGCAAATTCTTTGATGACAAAGGCTCTTCTAATAAAATTGATCAAATGAGGAACATCTCAAAACAAAGCTAGCAAAAGATTCAAAACCACCTTTTAAATACCTATCTATTAAAAATAAAAAAGCAACTACATATTTAGCGGTAGTACCTGCTAAAGGCAAAACAAGTCATGACTAGAACAATCCGCAATATCTGTAAACATCAAAATTACAAAAACCTTGAAAAGGAAGTACTCTAAGACAGGAGAAGCAACCGTGGCATTTACTGAATTCAGCAACATGGAAATCTAAGTTCCTCAGCCTTCAGAAAAAAGCCAGCAACGTTCAACTTGAATGCAGTCTTTGTGCTCATTTACAGAGAGCAGGGTTTCTACCATGATCCTAAACAAGAAACCAAATGCCTTCTAGAATAGCACTTCAGAAAAGTAGTAGATAAAAATAAATTCATTATTGACAACACTAAATGCCAGCAGCAGTCTTCCCAGCCAGAAGCAGAAAGCATCAGACACTAATACAGCACACACATACCAAAAAAAAAAAAAAAATCTAGAAGAGGAAAAAAAAAAAGAGGCAGTGGAAAAGGAGATGCAGGTGCTCACCAAAACCATGAACAACACACGCTTGGAAAGAAGGGTCATACTACCCACACAAACACCACACAGCAGATAGAAGAGGCAACAGACACCAAACAAAAGGGAGACCAGTTTCCACAAAGACATGGGCAGAAAAGAAAAAATATGCAAAGTTGAAGCTTTCCAGTATCACATGCAGTTTAAATATCATCAAGGCTGAGAAACTAAGTTCACAGCCTTTGTTCCCTCCTCTTTCCGTGATTCATTATCCAAATTCATGTAAATCGTTTAATCACACTGGTATGTAAAACAGGTGTCTTCACTAAAGAATTTTGAGGCTTAATGCCTGTTTAAAGGTTGCAAGCACAGTGTAGTTCAGTAGCACAGTGCAGTTCAAGTCAAGGGATCAAATTCTAACGCCAGATCTGCCTTTTAACAAACAAATTTTATGCCTTAGTTCCTTCTCGCAGTTATTTCAGCATGATTAGACTTACCACACACTTCACTGCAAGAACTCACAGCTCAGATGCCATGTTACTGTAAGTACACTATTTCTATTAAACTTTAGGAAAGAACCTAAAACCTACCAAAGCTCCAAATGCCCTTTCAAACCCTGCTCCTTCTCATCAAGAAGCAGATTCCTACCTTTTGATCCTGCAGCTATAAACTGGCAACTGTCTCACTGCAAGAAGCGAACCTTAGCATTTGAGCTACACTTGACCAGTGGGAAAGCCTTAACCCTGCCATGACGAGTGTTCACTAACAACCACTCAAATACCAGCCTCCTGTTTCAGATTAATGTGGGATCAATGAAGGCACTTAAACTCTACTTGAAACACTGTCCCAAGCAGAACAGGTATTGGAAATTAAACCTGAAAAACAGTAAGGTAAGTACTAAACATAACAGAGCACAGCAACATGCTTCACCAAGAAGCATTAGCTAAACCCCACAAGACCTTAATTTTCTCAGTTAAAAAGAATACAATCACTGCAGCAACTAAATCTTGACATGACACAGGCACAGACTCCACTCATTGTCTCTTGTGGGACTTTCAGTTCCTCATTTGACACAACTGCAGAAGGGCACTGTACCTGTGTAAGTACCCAATCAGCAGACGGAAACCAAACAGCTTCCTGCTCCCACCCCAACGGTGAGAACTGGTGCAGAGCAACTTCCCCCTCCACAGTGCAAACAACCCCTCAAAGTGCTCAAAGCACATGGCAAAGATTTCAAGCCTTTCCAAGTCAGCTAGTCACTTCTACAACTCACCTACATCATCTTACTGCCATCTAAATGCTGTGCTCATGTTCACAGGTAAGACGGTATTTCACAGAAACTCTCCTTTGAGCAGTAACCTACATAACCCATCAACCTGGCCAGATCAGCAAAGAGCAATATGCAGAAAAAATGGAAAGGCTGCAACCATGTTTCCTCTGTAGCACACTTGCACACTGGGATCAGGAGAAGAAAACACCTCTGAGGAGAGCTCTGCCATAGTGTGCAACATTCCCTTACCACTCCCAGAAGCACTCAGCTAAAAAGGAACAAGTCCTCAAAAAGCATTGTCTTCTGTACACTGGCATCAGTCACTCTGCAACACAAAAAGCCCCTGCCCCAGTCAGCACCAGATCTACCAGCCAGAGGAATTCAGCAAATCTTCAACAGGAAAAGCACACCTCACAGTACAGCTCAGCATATCCCACACCTGACTCCCCACTATCTGAAATGAAGTGGTGCTCCCATTACCCTCTCTACAGAGGGCCTGAAGAGCCATTCATTTCTGCTCCAGCCTAAGCAGATCACAACTGGGAAGCTTCAAGGCTGTTAACAGATCCAATCATATCAGAGCTATGGCTTTCATACAGTGCTAGATGAGCTGTCATGGCAGTCAGTGCAGTTAAACACTTCTCAGTGTTTTAAGTCCCAAATGTTAAAAGTAGGAGGACGGTCAAAAAGCAGAAAAAGCAGGTTAATCCCCTATAACCACTTACATCTCAGGAAAATGGTGGTGTTGCTGAAAAGAATTTTCCCAAAGTTAAACTTCTTCCCCTGCAAAGGCACAAAAACAGAAGAGACATTAGTAAGCTTAATGTCACTGAGCTTAAGTAAACATAATCTTCCATTCTGAGTTTTAAGTCAATACAGTAATGAAAGCAAATGCCAAATCTGGAGCCAGACTTACTGGACTTTCCAGTCATGCTTCACCACCCCTTCAATATACACTTAAAGATAGTTTGAGAGGCTCGGGGCATTTTGTTCTGCAAATGGAATTAATTTTACATTGACATTTGCTGAAATGATTACCAATTTCTTGCTGATGAGGCAGTCTGGACAAAAATTTTTGTTCTAAGAACCAAGAGGAGCATTTGCCGTGATCCTTCAGTTTTGATCCCGAAGCTCAAGGGTCTCAGAGAAAGCACACATTACTCCCACTGCCAGGTAAAGGCAGATCCAACGTGAGGCAAAACAGCTTTCCCCCGCACAACTTCAAGCACACATGGTTTGTCAGAAGTGCCGAAATTCCCTTCACCTTCCCTAAGACCCGCACCTCTCTCGGTCCAGCTTTCCCGACGCCAGGCCCTGCCGGTGCGGGCCGCCAGCACGGCAGCAGGGGAGGCGCGGGACGCCTTCTCCCCGCACAGGCCCCCTCGAGGCCGGGCACCAGCCGGGGAGACAATCCCGCTTTCCTTCCCTTCTTCCTTCCCTCCCTCTCTCCCTCCCGCCTCACAGGCGGCTTTCACAGGGACCGCGCTCCCTGCGCTGCCCATCGGATTATTTCCCGCACAAGCCTTCTCTCCCCACCGCCACGACCGACCCGCCACAGAGGGCTCCAGCCTGGCAGCGGGGAAAGAGGCAACCACGGCCCCGAGCCCGAGCACCAGCCCCGGGGGCGGTCAGGCTCCAGAGAGGCGCAGTCCGGGCAGGGACACCCCCGGCCACCGCCGTCCCGCCCGAGGAGGACGCGCGGAGCAGCCACGGCCTCCTGCCCCTGCCCCCGCACACGTTCGCCCCGACCGCCGCCACACCGCCCGGCCCGGCGGCTGCGGGGCCCGGCCG